>JAQQBG010000779.1:0-29730 GCA_032199755.1 Ambrosia artemisiifolia
TAGCGTTCGTGCTCATTAATAATAGGATTTCGTTCGTACGCTCGTCAAGAAAGAATTGATTGAGATTGTCACAGTGTAAAGAACAAAAGGGTTAATGTTGCTATTAATTTGTACAAATGTCGGAGGGTGTGGCGCTCGTGCGCGGCGGGGGGCCCGACGGCGACAGAGAGCCGTTGAGGCCACACTCAGCCTCCAGCACCCCCACGCACCCCGGCAACAAGGGCCTACCCTTGTGGCGACTGCCGCACAGATGGGTCCTTGTTGCCGGGACGCTGCCGGGCCCTAGGATAATCCCCGGGAAACAGTGCGACAGTGCGAGTCGGCGCGGGACGCAGGTGCCGGTAAGGCCTTCTGTCGGGCCTAGGACCGGGCCGCCGCGCCGGCCTTGACGTCAGACGCAGCACGGGGCTGAGTGGGGGCGGGGGTGTGCGTTACACGTACCCTACCCCACACTACTCCACTCCATTGCCGTCTTGGCGCGAGCAAACCGCAACCACGCCGCGCGGATCCCCAGCAGTGCGGCGGCCATCGGCGGCAGGTCCGTGCCTCGCCCGTGCCGCGCCGCCGCTCGTCCTTTTCATTGTCCCGCGTTTCCTAATTTCCTCTTCGCAACTGCAGAACAAAGCCAGGCGCTGCTCCGCTGCTGAGGCTGAGGCAGGCCGAGCATTGCGACCAGGCCAGCCCTCGGCCCCGCCGACCGCAGCCCACACGCCGCCAGCCAGTCCCGCCGAGTCACCACCGAGTTCGTCGGCCGCCCCGCCTCGCAGGGCCGTCCACGAAACACGTAACACCCCCGAGGCCCGCCTATGCTAGCCTCTTCGCGGGGTCGCGAGGCCTGCATAACCTAGCCTCCCAGGGGGTCACGAGGGCCTGCCGCCTGCTGCCACGTCCGGGCCGAGGGAGCGTTGCCCTCCAGCACATCGAAGACGCATGGCGTATTCATGGCAGCCACCCCGGCAGCGCATCTGATATGGAAATATTTCCTGGGCATATGTGCCGCGGCGCCGGCCGGCACCCGGTCACGGCGCCAGTGCGGCGCCACGGCGGCGGCGACCCATTGCCAGCTTTTTGTCAGGAGGAAGCGCGTGGGACCGCGCGCAGGTGGTGGGAGGGGGCGCGGCGGGAGATTTAAACTGATGGCGGCACGCTCCAAGGTGTCGAGTCATTAGGTAGGCGCGCAGGGTCGCTGGCCGGGCCGGGGTCGGGCCGCTGCCGTTGTTGGGTTGGGACCGGCCGAACCACCGGCGGGCCACACCTCGGCTCGGTATGGAATCCGAGTCCCGTGCGACGACCCCCAGATCTCGCCTGGCCGAGAAAGAAAACAACGTCTAGAGGCCGGCCGCCATTGTGCGTGAGGTAGGCCGCCCGCAGCATGGTGGACGCCGTCATGGAGGCCGTCATTGTTCTCGATGACGCGGAGGTGCGCGCTAACGAAGACAAATGCGAGTGTGACGTCATGAGTACGCACCAAGCCGCTGGACCGCAGCCGTTCCAACAGAGGGCCAGAAGATCGTATAGCATTATAACGACTCCAGAGGTCGAAAAGGCGGTCCAGACTTCGGCCGCCGACACCGGTCTTCTGGCCCAGTGTGGGGCGTCGCCGGGGGCAGTGCCGGCAAAGCGTCTAATTCGGCCGCCGCGAACAGCAGCCAGCGCTGCGCCTTGCTTTCCTCCCGGCTGCCCCCGCAGTCCCGCACCCGCGCCGGGTTCAAATAAGTTCACCCTCCCCGCCGCCGCGCCGCCGTGTTTTGAATAATGTGTTGTTGAACTCGCTCCCGCGCCCCGCTTACGCAATTTCCCCGCGTTCGACTGATACAGGTTTATTGGCCGAGGCTCCCCTCTCATCCAGCCCGACACTCTTCTCCGGTGACTCGCAGGCAGACACCGGCAGACGCGCCACCCCCTTCCCCACCAAGGGCGGGGCGGGCCGGGGCGGGCCGGGGCGGTACTACTCGCAAAACGCTCCTCCTTGCCGAGGGGAAACTGACTGCGACACTCGGGCGTTTGGAAACGTCCGACCGACGCGATTCCGAGTCCAATCCCCCAGAGACGCCGGAGACAATCAGAACGCCCCGTGCCCCGTGCCGCTGCAAATGTTCATCTCGCGAGGTGCCCGTGTCTCCCGACGGGTCCATGCAACAAAGGCGTATCTGTACGGACAATGCATACAGATACGCCTTGTCGCTCGGGCACGTCGCTCCGCCAGTCGCTGGAACTGACAACCGACGAGTCCCGAGAGAAAGACCGTAACTAGCTGAGACATCCTAACGAAGTCACTCACGAGATTCCTTACGGACGGCTCGAAATAATTAAGGGAAGGACTGCTAATCCTGACTCCGCTCCCCAGTGCCTCCAGAGTATAACAGGGCCTTGGCGTTGAGCACACTGCGCACACGGCAAAGCCCATTGAGGAGTATGGCACTACATCCGGACCCTCACGACGCTACAAACTCCATGTAGCTACCACGCACACCGCCCACACAGGAGGAGAGTCTCATCAACACAACTTTGGCAAGGCGGTGCTGCGAAATCAAATCCCCCGCCTTGGCCGTCAAAGCCGTGCGCGACAAGCGGTGGAGGGGGAGGCGTGGGAGGCGTGGGCGGCCGAGTGCAAATGCAGAGTGAAATAAATCCATGCAGGACGCAGAGCGGCCCCACCGCGCCCACGCAGTGCCCGGTAAGGCCCTGTGGAACCAAGCACGGCACGGCGCGGCACGCACCAGGTAAGGCTTGATCAAAGCTCTCGTTTGACCCCCGCCCCCCCTCTCTCGCCTCATCGCCATTTTAAGGTCCATTAAAGGGCGCGGATTTGCCTCACAAATTCCAAGCGGCAGGGAAGAGAGCCGCCGGTGTGTGCGAAACTCTCAAATTTCTGGAGGAGCTCCTCGGCTCGGAGCGCCTGCGACCGGGCGGGTAGGCAACGCGGCGACGGCCCAACGCGGCGGGACTGCCTACCCCACGGGCGCTCGGCCCGCTGCACCCCCGGTAACAGAGGACCATCTGTGCAGAGATCCCCGCACAGATAGGCCTTCGTTGCCGGGGCACATCGGGCCGCCCTCAGCCCTCTCGGCTCGGCCCGGTGGCATGGCGCTCTCATGAGATAATCATTAGTGGCCCGTTTCTCCCATGGGTCCATGGGATCCATGGATCCAGCCCCGCGATCGGGCCTCACCGTCTCGGCGGCTCGCCCGGACGTTGCTCCCGCCTCGCGTTGTGCGCATCCCTCGCGGCCCCTGACCCGCCCCGCCCCGCCCCGCCCCGCCCCGACACGCTCAAGGCACGTAGCACCGGCCGCGGCTCCGCGGCCATCAGAAAGTCATAATTCGACAAATCCTCCGAATCAATCCACCGCGTACCTCGGCCTTCCGGGCTTGCTCGGCTTTCGGCTTTCGCCTTTCTTGGCACGCCTCCGCGAGGCCTTCCGAAAGGGGGAATCGGAAATCGGGCATCGAGATGCAGCAGCAAACAACAATGAGGCGTGCTCGTCGGGACCGCGCCGCGGCAGGATTCAATCCAATCGACTAAATTCAATCCCTATCTCATAGCGCCGCGTTTTGACTTAGGCCGCCCTAATCCGACACGCACACACACACACACACACAACATGATTCCCACTCATTCTTCACCATAAAAGATTACGCCCGCGCTGAGCCAGCCAGAGACGCGCGGTGCCAGCAGCAGCCAGACCGCAACGAAGCCAGAATCCATTACCCCGGCGGGCTCGTCTGTCAGCCGCGCCGCAGCGCCGCACCTCGGAAAGGAATACAAGGAGACGGCATTGTTCCCCCGAAAACCTTTTCTATTTTATTCCAGCCGCGTCGTCCCCCTAGACTCCCCCCCCCCTCCCCTTCCTCCAGGGCATTAAATCTCTCTCCCATCCCCATCTTTACGTCATCTTTGTCTCCACGTATCTCGACCCCGCGCCTATTTACTCTCCCTTCAGCGCCCCCCTCCCCCCCTCCTCCCCCTCCACGGTCCGTCCGTGTTACTCCATTGGCCGCCCTATAAATTTTCCGTTTCATTGGGTTATGATTCGGACCGGTCGCGGCGCCGAACACCATCAAAACAGAGTCATGCCTCGGCGGCGCTGGCTGGGCGAGGGGACTGCAACAAGGGCTGCCAACCGTCGAGTCGTTGGTCCCGACGAAATACTATTATTTCGCTTCGCGTCTCCTTTTTCTCGGCCGCGCTGCCGCGCCGCTGCGCACACACCCGGCGCGCGTTCACACACTCTTGCGTCGCGTTAGGTAGATGACGCGTCGGTAATGCGGCGGGCCGTAAGCCGGGGTGGACAGCCTCGGTCATTAGAGGCAGAGGGGGTGGAGGGGGGAGGGAGGGGGGGCGCGCTTCCCTGACCACGGCCGCGCCAAGACACCCCCGCGGAGCCGGCGAGACGACCCCTCCCACACGGAGGCACTCCCACACTGACCAGGTTCAACAGATGATGCAAACGCCCGCCCGCGCGAGGTTGCGCCTCCCGCCGCGCCATTCAATGCGCCTTCGTTTGGCGCGCCATTTCGCCGTCTGCCGCGCCGCCGCTGACCACCCTCACAGAGGAGGACGTTGATGATGTCGTCCTGGTGGAGCGGCCCGCCCCGCTCCGCTCCGCCCCGCACAGCCCGGCTGCTTCGTCTTTTGTATTTTGGCTGAGCGGCAGCCTTACCCCACCCAGCCCCACCCCGCCTTACCCCACACAGCCGAAACCGCGGCATAATCGAACTTGCGGAGACTCTGACGAAACTCTGGTAAAGCACGGCAAAGCAAAGCCCTGGTGAAGCCACACCCCGGCTGGTCCGGCGCCGCGCCGGCTGCGTGAGTGCTGCGTGACGCGGACCGCACGCACGTGCCTGCCGCGTCACGTGGTGTCTGGCCCTGACCAAAGCGTTTGCGCGGGGCAGGATCGAGCGCCACGGCGCCACCGGACAGTGCGTCGACAGTGCGCCGGAGGACCGGGGTGGGCTGCCGAAACATTGAGCACCTATCGACCTTCGGAGCCACTAGTTGAAAGCGTTCAACCCTGCCCTTCAAACGAGGAATCCATTCGAGCGCAAATTAAGAACTCTGGAGGTGGAGGCACGCCCAGAGTTCTCGCCGCCGGCAGCGGTCTTCTGGCCCACTGTGCGGTGTGGTGGTGGTGAGCCCGGCATGGGCGTTGCGGCCGTGCGGCGGTAAGCGGGGTCCGGGCGCCAGGTGCCAGGTGTTGTAGAGGAAAGGGGGAGGGAGGTAAAAATGGACAGGGAAGAGGTGCGGGATGGGGGCGGATTAAAGGGTCCGACAGCGGTGGGGGTGGCGCGGTGGGGGCGGCGCGTTTGGGGCGGCGCGGTGGACGTGCTCGCCCACAACAAGACCGAAGCCTTTTTGCACGCCCCGCCGCCGCTGCAGACCCGTGCGAATGACGTGCTCCAAGGCCGCCCAGCCCAGCCCTTGATCTTGGGCTGAACGCCTGTCGGCATTGTGATCCGACCAGACGTCACGTTTCTCGCACCACGCGGCGGCCGTTTCGATGGGTGAATCACAGGGGCGCAAACTCGACATTCCGCTGTTTTTTTTTTGTTCTTGTTTTTTTCCTCTTTAAAGGGTTTGTTGTAACGGTAGCGAGGCGCGAGGCACAGGGCACGCGCTGCACCGTTGGCTCCACCCTCTCCGCGCGGTGCTCGCTGACGAGGCGCGGGGCGCGGCGGGGCGCGGCGGTGCGCACACATCAAAGCCAAACACGTGCAGCCCAGCCATCCCCGGAACACTCCGCGGCGTTGATTAGCTCGCCGTAAACCCCGCGCGGCCTTGAACACGCCAACAAAGGCCTGTGCGCGCAGTGAGTACCGCACAGATACGCCTTTGTTGCCGGGGTGCATCGGGCGCTGCGTCAGTGACCTTCCGCCGCTGGACGCGCTCTACTCGCCGCCTGCTGACCCTGCTCGCCCTGCTCGCCTCACTGGCCACGCCCTGCTGCTGCTCCTGACCACCGCAACCCGCTCGCGACCCCTCACCCCGTGCAGAGGCGTCGCCGGCGGAGCTAGCCGTAATCTGCGAGCACACTCACGCACACACGCACCCACGGTCGTTGATACTGCGAATAGCGCCCCCTCCGCGGTGCAGCCGGCGGGGAAGGAAGGCGTCGCGCGTGCGGATAACGCGCGCCAAACACTGGCCGGGGCATAACACATTCAATCGTCCATTCGCACCGACGGGGTTGTTGCCCGGCCGCCCGGCCGGCCACTCTGAGTGCGCCGGGCAGGGGATGCTGGGGGGCGGCGGGGGGCGGCGGGCCTCCGGGGGCGGCAGGACTCAGGACTCAGCACCGCGGGGACGGGGGATGGGGGTGGGGGATGGGCCGGACAGAGGGCCAGACTGCAGAGATTCGCAAGGAGGAGGCTTCTCTCGGCGCGGATCCGAGAGGGGAAAAGGGATGGATGGCGAGGACCGGCTGACACGGCGAAAAGACGATTCGACAACACGACAAGCGTCATCTCAGGCTAGACAGACTCCAAACTCCAGAACATGAAACGCCTCCTAGGGAAATGGTAATTAATTAGACTGGCGTGACGCTCGTTCTCCGAGACGATGCCAGGGAAAATGGCGCCCGCAAATTCCATCATAAAAATGGTTTTCAAATCAATAATTTTTTTTCGAAACTCGCCAAAGCCGGAAAAATATTTGTCAAGTCTCCCGTAGCGGACAGGCATTCCAACACAGCGCGGCACGAGGCGGCAGTTTGAGCGAATGCTCCAGCAGCCTTGGTCTGGTCGCGATGAGCACTTGGATACGGAAGTGATGGCTCGTTAATGGGCCGAGATGGGCTCATCAAGTCGCCAGGTGAGTGGTGAGTGGGAGGAGCAAAGCGTCGCAAAGCGTGTGGCCCTCTCGGGCGGACTCACCTGCGTGACGGCGTCCTGGGTGCTCCAGTCGCCCTGCAGGTCGTCGGCGGCCCACGATGACAGCAGCTCTGGGCCCAGCCCAGGGGCCAGCCCAGGGGCGAGCTCCGTCCCCTCGCCGGCCGACCGGTTCATGACAGTGCGGACTCACATCGCGGCACTTCGCACGTTGCCCCGGGGGGTCCTGCGACGGCCCAGACGGGGCGGTCCCTTGCCCGCCGCCATCGGGCCGCAGCGCCGCGGCGCCCTGGAACGCCAAGCGGGACACTCGCGTCAAACTCAAAAGGTTAAAAAAATATTTTTAAAAAAACTATTAATAATGACAAAAAATCGTTACAATTATTTCAATCACAACAAATAGTTTCGAAGCTTTAGTCAAAACATAGCATGTAGAACAGACTCTCATGTAACAAATTATTGAGTACGAGTAATATCGACTGCGGAATGAAGCGTGGCGCAGTAAGGAATTTGTTTGATTCATTCCTTTCCATGACACGAGCTAACGTCGCAGTATAGGGATAGACGAGACGGCGTAGACGCTTCGCATCGACCCGAGTAGCGGGGAATCCCGGGCCCGCGCGCTCATGAAAATGTTGTGGCATACAGTAGCCGCCACACCAGGGTGGCCGTCGCGGGCCGCGGCCGGGTAGCCGTCGGTCACGCGAAACTCAGCGGCGCAGCAGCGGAAAGCCCGCTGGCTCACCGAAAAACGGTATGTAATGAACCTGCGCGTCATGCATCGCGCAGCGCAGGTGGTGCGTCAGCCCCCCCCCCCTTCCTTTCACAGCGCACGGGTAATACCTTGCAAACACCACTCACACACTACTCGCTGCATGTCACGAGAGCGTAAGCGTCCCGTTTTAGATTCTTGCACGCGACGGGGAAGTTTGCTTTGCAACGGTCACAAAAAAATAACAAAAAAAAAACAAAAAAAAAACAACTAACGTTTCTGTTTTTGGTACCATAATAGTAAATCAGAGATTATGATTCGAGGACGAAAATACGGCGGCCCCGTCCCAGCGAGAAATTGCATCATGGCCAAAACAAACCTCCTAAACCCTCTCATTCCGAGTCACAACAAACACTAAAACAAATACAATTCTAAACAATCACTCATCAAGCCTGCTACTTTCACTCACCTTGGACGGCTTTGTTTACATCCAATGCCAAACAGCGAGGAATTTCTCCAGGAACGCTGAGTCGCAGCGGGCCCTCCCCGCGATGTCGCTGTGGTGGCAGCAGTGCGGTGGTGGCGGTGCGGTGTGCGCGGTGGCTCGTCGAGCTGGAGTTCGCGTCGCGGGGGCGCGTTGCTGCGCGGTGCTGCGGAGCGGGGGGTGGTGCTGCGTGCGTCCTCGGGGCGAGCCGGCGGCGGACTGCCAGCCAGGCCCTCCGCCATTCACACCACAGGCACCGCGGCGAGGCCTCGCTGGCTGGATAGGGGTGGGGGTGCGGCCCACCCCACGGCCAGCCAGAAGACCATTGTTGGTGGGCAAAGCTCTGAGCAAGTGTCCGTCTACAGATGCTCCAGATTGGTTGGGCAGTGCTCGCGAATCGAGCGTTTGACTTCATCGCTGGATTCCTCGTCTGAAGAGCAATCGATTGGAGGTCGGGACATGCCCTGAGTCCAGGCCGCCGACACGGGTCTCCTGCTCCACTGTAGGGCTGTTGGGGGCGCGGACGCTGTTGCAGGCCAAAGAGTGGGGGCAGCCGCGCCAGATGTATGGTCACTCCGGTTACCGTGTCCGGTACCGCGGGCGTGCATCTTGACAGCTCCTTCCGCCTTCTCTGAGAACATAAAGTAGGTTCAAAAAATTACAAAATTAAACGCAGGCCTACATATTTTGTTGATTTTCTTATAACATAATTAATAAACACAAATGTACTTTTTCGTACATAATTTATGCACGATTTTGCACATTTTGTTCTGTTTTTTTTTTTGCATAATTAAGTGCGGAATTACGAACACTTTTTTTTGCTGTATATTCAGCACAAAAAATACGCAAAAGCTACAACATGTGCAAAATCGCGCATAACTGGGCACAAAAAAAGTGCACAAAGTTGCACAAAAATGTAGTGGTGCGGGATGCGTGACCGGAAGACCTGCCCCAACGCTTCCCCCCGGCGGCGCCTCACGTTGCTAGGCCGGGGCTGGGCTGGGCGCTCTTTGCCTCCAGCGGCACGTGGCCCGGCCCTCACGGCGCAGGCTGCTCCGCCGCGCAACGCCGCGCCACGCCCACTGGACCATCACAGTCTCGCCGCTGCTCGGCGCACGGTGGGCCAGAGGAGCGGCGTCGGCACGTCTGGGAATCCAGAGTCGTTAATTAGCGCTGGAATGGAGCAAAGGCCTCGCCTCCGGAACAATCCATCGACGGTGTCGTGCGTTCGATTCGATTTAACGACTAGGGGGCTGGCAAGTGGTGGCGCTGGCCGCCTCCACCGGTCTGCCGGCCCACCGTGCGCCGCGCAGAGTCGTCCGGCTGCTTATTAAGGCGCCCGCCACGCCCGGCCCGGCTTCCCGGCTGCGAGATGGCCAAACAAAAACAAGGGCTTCTTTCACACTTTGTTAACTGGGCTCGCCCTTGAGCCCCGCGACTCGGCGGAACGCAGGCCGGCGTGCACGAGACAGGCACGGGCCGTGTCACGCGGCCAGTGCATTCAATGGCTGGTCTTTGAGCGGCCGAACGGAGAGTCATAGAGGATACTGCGCGTCGCGGTATGACCTCCTTACGTAATGGCACCTCCGGCAGAGTTAATCACGAAAGTTACCTCGATAAGCCGCAGCCGAAGAGTTTCGGACCGCCTCGTTGAAACTTGGTCCTCAACGACCCGCCCCTCCCTCCCCCGCCCCGGCCGGGCTAGGCTGTCCTGGATGCTGTTTGTGTCCCCGGCACGGCCGCGAGACCCACTGGCCCCAAAAGAGAGAGGACTGCACCGCGACATGCACCGAGCACGCGCTGCGTCACATTATTGCGGCGAGGTCACCGCCAGGGGGCGTTCAGGTCGCCACTGGTCACCGTCCAAGTCGCCGTTCCCAGCGAAGGGTTTTGCCGCTAAATATAGACATTTCCCCCCGACAGCACTCGTCCCGCGGGACCGCAGGAACGGCCCTAATCCGCTCAGCCGCCGGGCCGGGCTGCAGGTGCAATATCGCCCGCCCGTCGCGTTTTTGTTTGGCTGATCCGATGCCGCGGGTGAGTGGAGGGGCGACCCAGCCCCGGCAACAAAGACCCATCTGTAAAGCAGTTGCCGCGCAGATGGGTCTCTATTGCCCGGACACGCCCACTCCCGCCCCGCCGTCCCCGAACAGCATCCCCCCGCTCGCCCCATTGGGCCTGGATTCGGTCAAGCCCACTGGACCGCTACGCCCTGCGGCGCGGCGGCGACCTAGACCCAGCTCCATTTCGTGAGCCACGGCTCTTTCTCCTGATTCTCCAACCAGGCCGCAGCCAGGCCGCAGCCAGCCTCGGCAAATAGAACCATCTGTGTCCGATGCCGCCACTTCCTTATTGGGTTGCCAGGTCGCGGGGGAGGGGTGGGGGTGGATGCGCAGGGGTGGGGTTAGGGGCGGAGGGGGCAGGAAACGACGCCCATCATAACTGGGCCAGACACGGTGCCTCGAGTGGCGCAGGGACTCATGTGGACCCGCGTCAGACGTTTGTTTTCCTTTTCCCGGAACAAGAGATCAAACAAGCTTGTCTCCTCGATTTACCACCAGGGTGCGCCAGGGGTCGCTCCATATCCGCCCGCGTCTGGCCTCCCCGTTGAGCGGGTCCGACCCTGTCCCAACACAGCGTGCGTTGCCACATGGTTTGGCGCCGTCGCACACACTGACAGCCCTGACTTGTCAACGTCACCCAAAAGCAGAGAGATGTGAAACGTTCCACTGGAAATCAAGAGATTGTTGCTTTCCAGTTGACAAATTCTAACTGTCTGCGTCATGTAGGCCAACTAATCGTGACTTTTAACGCAACGATCACCTCGTGCAACAGTGTCCAGTGACCGTAGGCCGGCCGGCCGGGGGATGGGATGGATGGGATTCCGAAGGGCTCCACTCGTCCCGGCCTGTCCTCATTGCCACGGCCCACCAAGGCCCCTCCGCCCACACTGCGTGCGTGCGCCGTGCGTGCGCCGTGCGTGCACCGTGTGTGCGTGACCCCCGACCTCGCTCACGCCCCAGACGCGCAAACAGAAAATATGGCGTCGCCGTGTGACACGGTTAGGCCGGCCCGACGCGGAAATGGAGCGAGAGGCCGCAACCCAAATCTAGCGGAGGAGTAGAGGGGGCCGCTATTGTGGCAGGCCTTGTGTAAAACGATGTGGACTTCCCCGCCGCGTTGCGCCGCCCTGGCCGGCCGGCCGGCGGGGGCTTTGTCTCGCTTTGCTTCCTCATGGCTGTTGTTGTTGTGTTGATCGTTTGATTGTTGCCCCTCGCGCCCCGCTGCCCCGCTTGGAGCGCCGCGGGTCGCGAAATCTTTTCATCCCCGGCCGAAGCTCAAACCCGTTTTCGCCGGGGGTTCCGGGGTGTGAGAGCGCGCGCGCTTCCGCATCGATACCCGACACCCCCCGAAAGGGCCGGAGCACCGCGGCCCTTCAAAGCGGAGAGGAACGGAGGAAAACAAAAACAAAAAACCAAAAAAAAAAACAGCGGTGGCACGCGTGACGGGGGCGTGCCTGGACGCGACAGCCGGCGCGTTTTTAGTCTCCAGACTGACAGCAGGCCGCCACCCTCCCTTCGACTGACCTGACCTGCCCCACTGCGAAGCCAAGAAGGCCCCGGGCCTGCCTGGCCTGCCGCGGCCCCTCGAGACGGGATAAGCGCGGAGACCGCCGCAGGGAGGAGATGGATTGAACCGGGGAGGGGGAGGGGGTCGAAAAACAGGACCACGTCAGCTTATCTCCGGCCGCAAGCCACCAGGGCCCACGCCGCGGCCTAGGCAACCACAGGTCTGTTTACTTTTTATTTTTTTGTCAGTCCCGACGATGCTATTTGTTTTGCTCAGCGTTATTTCATTAGTAATAATAATTTTCTTTTTCGACAGCAAGAAAGAATTCTTAACCTCAACTAAGGGAAGCCTGGGTTTATTTGCAGGGGTATGTCCCATCATTTCCTTCTCTGTCGGAGTTTGCTGTAGAGAATGGAACTCGATGTGCTCGCTGGCTGGAGGGCGTGCTGTCCAGTGCTGTCCCACTTCCCAGGCCCTCCGCCCCTACCCCCTCTCATCCAGCAGGACGAAGCCTGTTGGACGCTAATGTGTTTGCGTGGTTCGGACTGGTGGGTGGCTGCTCCAGGCATGGGACTTAGCCATTGACCCCATTCGGCACAGAAGACGCTCGGGGTGGCAACGCCCGCCCCGCCCCGCCCCGCCCCGACAGAGGCGCCAAATGACTCCCCACTATCTGCCTGCCTATCAGGACCAGCCGGCTTCATTTCCATGGAATGCAGATGACTCTCGGATTTCGGGGCGGGTCGCGGCGGTGCTAAACACGACGCCCCCCCCCCCCCCCCCGCCCCCCTCACGACGGCACACATCGCATTCGGAGTACGCAATAGACGAGCTTGAATGGGCCGCAAAATTAGCGCCCCGGAAGCGGCGCGGCCAATCAGGTGAAAGGGAGACGAACTGGGGCCCGAGCCGCGGAGTGGGATGGGGTAGCGCCTAATAAAGGCTCTATCTGCGCAGTCATCGCCGCGCAGATAGGTCTTTATAGCCGCGGGATGCGCCGCGCTCCAGACAGCCCGCCAGGCGGAGCGGCGTGACTTGCAGCCGTTTGCAGCGACCTGGAAGCGGGCCCCCGTTTCGGCGCCAAAAATTCAAACCGCTTCCGCCACGGCTAATAAGCATGGCGCCCCGGCCTTGGCCCGAATCAGGCCAGCCTATAAATGGGGGCGCGGGGCGGTGCGCGTCCGCCGCGGCCGGATCTTCCGAGCCCTTTAGGCTCTGATTAAATTAGGCAAGTGCAACCGAGACGGGCGGAGGGCCGAGTCGACACGCCGCCCTGCCCCTCATCTCGCACCGGCCCTGCCGAGCTGCCAGTTCTGACAGCGCAGCGGGCCGGGGGTAACGTCATCACCGCCCCCTGGGGCGACCTTTACCTGTTCGGGGGAGGGAAGGCCCGGCCCGGCGCGCCTCCTTCCAAGAAACGCTCTTAATGTACTCTCCGGGAACCCGCGGGCGGGAGGTGGATATTGCACCTGGAATACGCGACGTCACTGTCTCCTTAAAACGTCCGACTTTCCCTCCGAAAACTGGCATTAATTTTCAGAACCGCCCCCAAGAAAGTCATGACGATTTTGTCTGGCGCTTTGCTCTGGAGGCGATGCCGGCACTCTCGTTTTTAACTTGTACTTTGGCGGGCGTGCGCACGATGTGGAGCACACGGCGCACGGCGAGATGGAGCCGGCCGAGCCCGCGACCATCTGGGGCTCGCCTGGGAAGAACACATCCATCATCCCAGCAGGCGCGGGGCGGCCACAGATTTCACCCAAGTGGGTTTCTGGAGCGCAGCCAGCAGCCTCGCGAAGCAGGCACAGACGAACATGGGAACGTTCGCGCGCAAGCACGCAATCACACACACACACACACACACACACACACACACACACGCGCGCTGGAGCATTACTCCTCGTCTCACCGCGGCTGCTCCACCTGCGAGCGCACCCGTCGCGACA
This sequence comes from Ambrosia artemisiifolia, assembly GCA_032199755.1. Classification (NCBI taxonomy): domain Eukaryota; kingdom Viridiplantae; phylum Streptophyta; class Magnoliopsida; order Asterales; family Asteraceae; genus Ambrosia; species Ambrosia artemisiifolia. Next base: position 13,543 of record JAQQBG010000779.1, read on the forward strand.
CATTCCAGACCCGCAGAGACTTCCGGACGCAAAGTGGAAGCGCATTTCATCCGCGTCTAAACTTGGACGACGCGTTCGCGGCGCGCGTGTCGGAGGGCGACCACCCCTAGCTGTCCTGGAAGGGGACAAGGAGGCATTGACTGCCAGGCACATCTTGAGGTGCTTCGCCGGCCACTGCGGTCCAACGGCCCCCCGTGTGTGGAGCCTATTGTGCCCGAGTGCGTGGTGGTTGTGATCACTGGCCCCGTGCCAGGCGGAGGCGGGACCAGCGGCTGCGCGGGGATGTGTGTGTGTGTGTGTGTGAGTGTGTGTGTGTGTGTTTGACCATGAGCGCAAGCCGTTGACCTGCGACCCGACCGGGGACCCAGGTAGTTGCTAGGCTGCATGAACCGGGGCCTCACAAAGAGCCCCACAGCCACACACACACACACGCCCCTACACACACGCACGCACGCACCACGCGGTAGTAAAAGGAGCAGTCAAGGAGAAAGAGTGTTTCGCGTCGCCAGCGTGCGATATGGTCACGGTGAAAGGGGGTCCAGCATTGATTGGCTTCGGCGCAACGACATGCGTCAAAAAAATATAAAATAATAAAAATAATCAGAGTCGTTAAACTATAATACTCGAATAGAGCTTGGGACCCCAGGAATCGATTCCTCGTTCGTAGAGCAGTCCATTTACGGGCCGCACGCTCAGCTCGAGCACTCTCTAACCCGCCCCGGCACCGCCCACACCTGTCGGCTGGCCCACTGCGCGGTCCACATTGTGGGCGCACGTTGACCCGTCGCGCAGGAGCAGTCCACTGAACCACACCGACCTGTTCCTCCCGGCCGATACAAAGGCGCCGCGCCTCCCACCGCCATCACGGCGAACAAAGCTGCCAACCTCCCCGAAATGATGGCCCCATTGTGAGGTAAACAAGTGTTTGCCACCCTGCGTCAGTGGCAGGCGTGGCGGTGCCGGCCGGGCCGTGGAGGGCCACTTGGTGCGGGTCTCTGCCGGTGAGGGTGGCAGGTGGCAGTCATGAGGAAACCCACCAAGAGGACCAACGGCACGCGTCCCCTAAGCGCCAAACTTAAAAAAAATAATAATTAATAATGAGTTCTTGTGGGAAATTTGTTTTGTTTGGCACAACACAACTCCCCTCTACTGCCGTCTACTCAAGTGTATGCAGAGAGGTACTCGTGCCCTCACTCCACGGCCGCGCAGCAAGCGTTCTCATAATCCTGGTCCTCGCCTCGGCCGGGCACAATGGGCGGATCTTAGTGACCCGGCCAGACGGACGTCATAGCGCCATGATGCAGGGCAGCGCGGCGGAGCTCTGGCGGGTCGGTCCGGCGGGCTTAGCTGCGCCGTGGCTGTCGCCCTTGAGACCCCTGGCCTGGACGGCCTGCCCAACCCGCCCGGGCTGCCCCATGACCTTTGGCAACGAGAGACGTCACGATGGGTCTGGACCGAGGTGCGGCGAGACAACGGTGACCACGCCGTCGTGCACACCGCCCAGCCAGGAATGACGTCAACCACGACAACAATGCGACATCGATTCAACGTCGAATCGACTTGGTTTCGCCCACCTATTTCTAGCTGAGCAGCCGACTGACTCGCTGGCACTCATCGTAGCGAGACAGAGCAGCAGGGGTGGGGGAGTGCTCTCAGAGCCAGCCCGCAGCAGCCCCCCAGTTGCGGGCGAGAACCCATAAAACCGGGAACGCCCGTACCGGCGCAGTTCGCGTTCAACGCAGCAGTCCCGTCTCATCCGCACGCCGGCAGTGCTCTGGCACCCCACCCCGCCCCGCCCCGCCATGACCTGCGTCAACCCCGACAGCGCTAATGGAAATAGTTTGTGCTTTTAATCCCGCGCCGCCCTGCAGCTCGCCGTCCCGCGACGGGGCACGGAGCGCGTCTCCACGACGAGGCGGCGCGTGGCGGCAGCCCCCCCGCATAGGATTAGGCGGTGACATCACAGCGCGGCACGGCACGTGTGCCTCACTCGCGGGGTGCCAGGAGGTATAGCATGCAGGAAGGAACCCCCTCCCCCCGCGCGGCAGCTCATTGGCAGCGTTAATGACGTTACACGTGCGGGGGGAAGTTTCGAGCCCGAAATGCGCTTATGCGATTATGAGCGCCGCCTGACCCCGTCTCCTGGCCCACAGTGTGGCGGGGCCGGGGCTACTGCGCCGCTCCCTTCTGTTTTTCTCCTTTCTCCTCCGCTTCCGGCATCCGTCTCCCTCAGATGGCACCGTCACCGTCAGCGCCTTCTAATTATCACGGGCCTTTGTTTACGCCGAGGTTCGCCGGCAGGCCGGCAGGTGGCGCCCCTTGATCGACATTCCAGCGCCGTCCTCCCCGCCGGCGCATCCGCCCCTGTCCTGTAGCCGACCGCCCCGCGGCGCAGCGACGCACAAAGAAGGCCGCTAGGTCCGCGCGCTGCGCACTGGAAATACAAAACCTGCCAGGCAGGATGCGCCGAGGATTAAGGACGACATCCGACGCCAGCGACGCACTTTCGGCGGAGCCTGCTTAAAGGGAGCCGGTCCAACGACGCCATGCCGCGCGGCAGGGTGGCCCAAGACGCAGTACAGGACCATTCTTCTTCCCGGTGTAAAAAGCCTTTTTTTGACGCTCCGACAGGCAGCCGCCAATGATTTCCACTCGTAAAAAAGACAATACGCAGTCAGCGTTTCATTGTTGGCCGGAACAGATACGACGTGCCACGGCGGTCGCGCGCCAGCCTTTTTATCGCCGCGTTGACGACCGGCCGACAGGGACGCGGGCAGCGGGCCAGAAGACCGGAGTCGGACGGCGACGTGTCTCAGCCTGCAGAGCAATGCCCCGGTCTTCTGGCCCACTGTGCGCGGCCACGCTAACGTCCCCCCGCCGTGGCGTCGTACTTCTGGCAGGACGACGTGTCCGGGCAACAAAGGCCTATCTGTGCGACGATTCCTATGTAGAAAGGTCTGTGTTGGCGGCAGACGTCGAGGAGTCACCCGGACGACGCCCCGCTGCGCTGCTGCCCGGAAGTCCGCCACAGTCGCCACACAGTGGACCCATTTATGCAGGCAGTAATTCGCAAAACGACCCCGGAAGGCGTCTTTTCCGGCAACTTCCGGCCGAATGCATATTCAGCACGATGACGGCCTAGGCGACGCGGGCCGCGCGGGGATCAGTGGAGCCGCGGTGCCCCCTTTCCTGGACAATTACGGACTGCACGGCGTGGGGGCGGCGCGGGGGACGGGGGCCGGGGGCGTAGCGGTCCCGCCTCCGCAGCAGCCCCGCAAAGCCCTTCTGGGGCGAGGTGAACGCCCCACTTTGAAAATATAACGGTGCCGCGATGCACTCGAGCCAAGTTACGCCCTTTAGTGCGCCGTAAAGCTCCCCCTGCACCCCCTCCCCCGACCGCGCCGCCACCGCGCCAAACACTACTGGGAATTGGATTGGCGCGACCCCATCAGCACAGAGCGAGCACTGCCCCAGAAGGTGGCAGGAGAGGAGCGCAGCGGGGCACCGGAAAGAAACGTCGAAATCGCAGACCCGGAGACACAGACGGAAGGAACTGCAGGGAATCGGATATGTCATGCGCGTCCTCTATTATGACTGGTGAAGGGACGGCGCAGCACGCGGGGTAGTGTCCGGTTCTGCCGGGGACGAGAGCCAAGCCAAACAGAGCACAGAGTAAACACCAAGACAGCTAGCAAGCAGGGAGAGGCGGGGCGCCTGCGAGCCACACGATAGGCAACATCCACGCGGCAAGACACGAGGTGAACAGCGGGTTGCATACCCTGCCCACAGCAGCGCTCCCACCGCGCGCCGCTCGCAGCAAGTCTGCGCTCAACTTCAAAACGGAAAACATCTCACCAATATTTTCCGAGTCGAACGGATGAAACAAGACCCCGCGGGAGAGCCCAATTAAAATCAGTAAACAATCAGCCGACTAACTCAATTCCCGAGAGCGCGTTTTCCGCGAGCAGGTATACCTCCGGGCGTCTCACTTAACACTCGAGTCATGTCCGTCGGTAAAACTGTGCCACTCCGCCCCTGCCCGGTCCAGGCCAGCCCCAGACTGATTGGCCTGGAAGCTGCTGGAACTAGGTTAGGCCATTCGTCCGGGCCAGCAGCAAGCAGGCAGGTAGGCAGGCAGGCAGGCAGCCGTCACTGTGCGCGCCTCGTTTAAGGGGCTGTTCTGTTCAAATATGACGCAACGCCATTGCCGGTAACATTACGCCACAGACATCCACCGATACTTGCCGAGAGGGGTGGACGGCGAGGTGCACTGCTTGGAGAGGGAGTCCATTTAAAATCACGACGTCACTGCGCACTGCGGTGCAGCGGCAACGACCCGGCAGTCACGGGTTCGATTCCCGGTCGAGTGTGGGCGCGGGGCCCCGCGGGCGTGAGCAGCCGACCCGCCACACAGTGGGCCAGAGGACCGGTGCCAGCGGGCGAAACTCTGGGCAGAACCTGTGGGTGGAAACGTGACCAGAGTTTCGTCTGGCGACAGCTCGGTCTCCTTAGCCCACTGCCGCGCCGGCGCCGCCCCGGGCCCTTGCGTTGGCGGTAATACGCACGGGATAGTCTGTCCACGGCAGGGGCGCCCACAAGTTTGAGGACGGTGGTGCGGGGCCTCCTACCTCCCTCCCTCTCGGCCCAAAAACCTCCCTCTTTTTAGCCCATTTCGTAGTTTTTCAACAGAAAGGCTTTCTTCTCTCTCCTTCCTTCTCTCTCCTCTTTCTCCTTTCCCCTCTTCTTTCCCTCTCTCTTCTTTCCCTTTTCCTTTTCCTCCTTTTACCTCCCTCTTTTCCTCTACCTCCCTCCCTCTTCTCCTCTTAACCTACCTCTTTTTCGAAATTACGGGTGGTGCGGCCGCACCACCGTAAACCCCGTGTGGGCGCCCCTGGTCCACGGCGTCATACGTATCGGGCTCCTTGTTGTCGAAGCTGATGTGTTTCCGTCCGGACCGATTGGCAGAAATCGAGTCGGCTGTGTCGGGGTGGTCCTAGCAATCAGCACGACACTGATCAGCAGCCAGGGGGAGTGACGTCACTACGCCCGAGGACAGTACGAACCGCGTCCTGCGAATATTGCTCAACACACTCAATAATGACAGGTGGAGTGACGTCACGCCCAAGACAGTACGAACCGCGTCCTGCGAATATTGCTCAACACACTCAATAATGGCAGGTGGAGTGACGTCACGCCCAAGACAGTACGAATCGCGTCCTGCGAATTATTGCTCAACACATTCAATAATGGCAGGGCGCGCCTCGCCAGCTACTGAATGTTGCAGAGTGCGTCACGTCGTTGCGAGATGAACGACGCTGGCTTCCGCCTCCATCGCCTCGCCCCAGTTTGGCGGCAGTCGATCACAACGCTGGACTAGCGGCCAAACATCGCACAACAGGTAGGGAAGTGGGCCGTGGCGTGGCGTGGCCTTGCGGCCTTGCGGTCGCCCACCCCCCCGCCCCGCCGCCACCGCAGGGCCCAGCGCCCAGCGGCTCGGCAACGCGGAAGACAAGCCGCCCAGTAACTTTGAGGGACAATGGATATTCACGAGGTCAGGCCGGGCAGGCAGGCTCGCGTGGTGGAGCGGGAAGTGGGGAGACTGGATACCCCAGTGGGCCAACAGGCCGGAAGCGGGTGGAAACAAGCGCTATTCGTCACCGGGCCCGCGCCTGGCCCTGGCATCATCCCCGGAGCCGAGGCGCGCGCACGGAGCGCCAGACGACGCGTGTCTGCGGCAGAGAACCCCGCCCCCGCCTACACCCGAGCCTTCGTTAAACAGTGCCCTGCCAACGAGTAGCTCCACGATGGAGCGGCAGGCTCTGTTCGATTCTTATTCACCGCCTCCGGGGGACCGACACGGGTCTCGAGTTTGGGTTGGCGCACTGGTCGTCCGGCCCACCGGGACGCCGGCCGGCCGGCCGGGCATAACACTCGAGGGCGTGGCGCCGCCGAGCCGGCCGGCAGACGCGGCCAGAAGTAGGCCAGCAGGCAGCGGACAGCTAGCAGGTGATATATTTTGGCCCCGATTCCCAGCTCCGTCCGCGCGCTGGTCCGGCCGTAGCGTCCGGCGCGTCCCGAGCAGCCGGATTGAGTTATGGCCCGGCGATAGGAAAGACTGACGACCAGGGCGCGTACTCGAGCGAAGTCGAACGTGTCGGGCGCGACTTCACAACTCGGGGGAAGGGGAGAGGGGCGCAGACGCCACCAGTCTCAGATTCACCAACAGGCCACCTCGTTCCCATTTTTTTTTGTTCTTACTTAAAAAATAAACATATTTTATTTTATTTTATTTTTCAAATCGGCATCTAGGTTACGCGGCCAAGCGCCGCAGCTCTTGAGGATGCGACCCACCCTGCAGAGCTGCCCATCCGGCCAAGAGGACCCCGTGCTCAATCATCCCTCTGAATCTCCTCTCCAGCTAGCGCGGCTGCCGAGTGCCGACCGGCGTGCAGCTGACTTCGTCGGTTAGTCATGCTCAGCGCCGGCCTCTAGACCACTCAGGCCTTTTCCATGTGGTCACATTTTCAAGTCAACTTCTGTCACCAGGAAAGTTGTAGGAAATGTCTCACGTTGGACCTGAGGGCAGTTCAGCTAAGATTGGGCTGATTCAGCAGGGACCGCCTCGGTTCGGGCGCGACGAGACAAAAACATAGAAAGAACCAGAAGGTCCTTGCGGGATTCCTGCGCCTTGTGGAAAAGGATCCAGAGCGTGCGCTTAAAAAGAAAGCGCTGCGCAGGAACGCCGACCCGGAAGGCGGTGGGGCGGCCGTGACGTAAGCGCCGGGCATGGCGGGCGGGGCGGGGAGGGGCAAAATAATCGCAAATTCGATTTCCGCTTTTCGAAGCAACATAGCAGCGCAGCAGAGGCCCTGCAGGGGGCGCCATGGGACCTGCTGCCTCACTAGGGGCTCTGACCCGAAGACGCGACAGGGTGAGGATACGGGCTATTAGCATGGCATGAAAACACAACAAAACAAAAGTAGACAAAAATTTAAAAAAATAAATAAAATAATAATTAAATGATTCAACGAAACCGTCAAGTGAATTTGGGTCTACTGTATCGAACAGCCGGTGCTCTGGCCCAGCGTGGCGGCGGCCTGGTCCACGCTTCCGGCAGCGCCCTGTGCAAATCGCGGGGAGGCTCTCATCGCTACACTCGTCACCGTGATGGACGGCGCGGCGCAACGCAGCTTCCGCAAGTGATTCCGTCTCCGTCGCACTCAGCGGCGAATAGCGCAGCGCAGCGGCGCGTCTCATCCTGCGAATAAAGGATGGGCGCGCCTATTGGCAGTCGGCCTGCCAACGACCCTGCTAACATACTCGCGGCGCGCACCGCCTCGGCGTCGTCGGCGCGCGTACTTCCGCGTCGGGCCGTCAGCGCCAGCGTCGCGCCCGTTCCGTCGCGACCACGACAAAATTCAAATGGCCCGCCTGCGACCGAGCGGGGCGAGGGAGCTTGCGAGAGAAAACAACATGACCTTCAACCAATTCCAATCCTGATCCAACGAGAAATGAAAACATTTCAGCACTTGACTGGACGTTTGAATATAATTTTTCGGGAACAATTTAGGTACCTAATTCCGACCAAGTCTTATGAACGCCCACATCGGCCATTCAGGTTTGTCCGATTAAAACCCTCCGCCGCTCCGCGCAAGGGACCATCCCATCTGAAGCTAAGACTGGAGCCTGGGGGAGTACCCAGCGCGGTCGCTCACAAAACGGCTCCTAAAAATAAGCAAACGAAACTCATTGCCCATTGACCTCGGCGAGGCGGGGCGGGGCGGGCGACGCGTGTCTCCCCACTTATTGCGGCCGTTACTCAAATACGACGGCGCGGCCCAGCGGCCCATTAGTCCCGCGGGGGCGTCGCTGCTGCCAACGGACTGCCAACGCAGCGCCGCCTTCCCGACGCCCCCACTGCCTTGCAACAAACACGCCTTCGCTTGGTTGCGTATTTTATTTCCGTGACATACCGTCCGATCAGCCAGGCCCGGGCCCGCACGTCGATGCGGTGCGGTCGGTGGGGGTGGGGCGCCACGAACCGAGTCGTAATCGACGAGACGGGACAAAGTCGTATCATGATCGGTCCCGCCCCAGAGAGAAAGGCCGTCCAGCAGGTCGTTGGCTCGCGCTAAACGCCCCTCGCACCAACCTTTAACTCCTGGGCAGCAGGCACGTCGAGGCGAGGCGCGCCCCGGCCGGCCGGCCTTGAACCCGCTGCTGCTGGGAAGCGCAGCGTTGGCAGCAACACAGACTATAACGCCTCTGGAGAAGTAGTTAGCATTGCTGGCCCCGGAACAAAGTAGTGGCCGGCTCGTGTGACGTCAGCCGCCGCCCTGCTCAGCGCCTTGCTCTCCGTCTCTGAAAAAAAAAAAGCACGAAGAAAAAATTAAAATTAATTCATAAAAGTAAATAATTGAACACCGCACAACGCAGTAGTTTGATTGAAGACAAAAGTCTCAACCAAAATGAATCATTTTAAAAAACTGCACTCTCTTAGTATATTGTGACTTTGATAGATTAATTTTTATTTTTATCGATTTAATAAGCCCCCTCGTAATTAGTAATTTTAAAGTTTTTTTTTCCGGGACGCATACCAAACAGAAAGGAGAATGCACACACACACGCACACAGTGAAAGTGGTCCCGATTCCCGCTCGCCATTAATTCGCATTTCGGCCACGTCGGCGCGTAAGGGCGCGCGCGCGGTGGCCCACTCCCCCGCCCCGCCCCGCCCCTCTCCAATAAGGGCGCACTTCCTGGTTCCCCCTCCCAACGTGCGTGAGCCGGCCGGCGCGTCGCCTTTTCTCCAGAGAAGTGGGTCGCTGGGGGCGGCGGGTCCTGCGGGTCGCGGGGAGGGAGAGGAGAGGCCGCGAGAGAGCGCTCTGCGGCCCCGAGCCGTCGAGCCGCGCCGCCACTGGACCGAATCACGACCCACGCACACACACACACACACATACACACACACACACACACACATACTGCTGGAGAACGCGAGCAGGGGTGATTCCAGCCGCCCCCAGAGCGGCCCCTGACGACACAGGAAAACGGGTGCGCGAGAGGAGAGTGTTTGAATGGCCACCCGATGCGACCTGGATGTCCCGAGCAGGGTCGTAAACACACGCCGTGTGTGTGTGTGTGTGTGTGCGCCTGCATGTGTGAGATTAAATCAAGAGGAGGCCGCCGCAGGGATGTCGCCGCAAAGCTGGCTGGAGACGTGGTGGCAATCTCAAAGCATCCCCTTGGAACGCGCCGCACCGTGCCTCGGCTCGGCTTCCCGGGAAGGCGGAGGAGAAGAGCCGAAAAATAGCGGGCGTAGGGAAATTGGGCACGGTAGGCTTGGGGTGGTTGCCTGCCAGTGCCTTCCTGGAGCTGCTCCAGCGTGGAGCGTACTGGAAGCCGCGCGTTTCTACACACAGTTGTTTGTAGAGCGAGTCCGCCTCGGCTCGGCGCTGCACGTGATGCGTGGGCGACGACAACACGGGCGGGCGACACGGGATCGGAGTCCAGGTCCCGTGCCTCGGCCCCCGCGCCGCGCCACCACGCGACGAGGCAAACGTGCCCGCGGCGGGGGCGGGCCAGGCAGGGCGGGGGGAGTTACTGTGGCTAATTGGCGCGTTTGGCTCCAAGTGCGGCGCTCAGCGGGGAATACTGCCACGGGTAACAGACCTCGTTCTTCGCACGCGCAGAGTCGGCCGACGCGCCGCGGGGCAGAGGACACGTGTCGGCAGCACGTTTTGAACTCCAGGGCAGTTACACGGTTGCTGAACTCCAACAGTGTGGTTGGGTAATACGCGAGGCGAGCCTGTGACAGCGACGGAGTCGATCCTTAGTGCCCAGGGGTCTTTCAGCAGCCACCAATCGTGCACCCAGCGGAACCCGCGATCGCTTTCGAGTCTAAATGCGGCGGGCGGGGGAGTCCCCCGAGCGACCGACGACAGACAACAATGTACGACGGCGGCCACACAATACGCCCCGCGGTCGCCGCCGCGCCATACAGCCCTGCGGCCTTATGGAAAGTTCGGCCCTGGACCCCGTAATTCGCGGAGCAGCACAATGCCGCCTTCTTTTACGACGGGTCGCCCGGAAGTCGCCCCCCCCCCCCTACGCCGTTCATCCCGCATTCACCGCCAGCGTCATGACCGGCCGTCTCGTCTCCGCGCCGTTCTCGCCATTGGGCGGCGCGGTCGCTGGCCGGGCCAAGGCTGCCATACCGAGATGCACCCCGGCAACAGAGGCCTATCTGCGTCGTGATTGGTCTTTGTTGACCGGAGTCAATTTTTACAATAGACGACACAAGGTAGGAAACTCAAATCGCCAGTGTCGTCCAATGTCGTGAGGCTGGTCGAGGCCGAGTGGAGCGGGCGGGAAGCGCCTGCGAATCAGCGCATAGGGCAACCACGCGGCACAGCTGTTGCACGGGCTGCATACCCAGCAGGCGCCTAGGCTGGCTGCACGCTGGGCCGGGCCGCGCTGAGACGGGGACGGGGGTACGTCTGGCACGGGGCTGCGATTACACGCCCCATCCGCTTAGCACGCTCCGCGCCCCGCGCTGGAGGCCGTCGACGATACCCCCAGCCAGGACCTTGCGCCGCGGAGTATCCACGCCAGCTCGGGGCGTAAGGGCGGGGCGGGCGGGGCGTAGCGCTGGAACTACCCCTAGCCGGCGGAGCGCGGGGGGGTATAGCCCCACCGGCGGGGGCGGGACAGAGCTAGCCCCGCACACCGCACACGTAGCGAACCCCCTTGTTGACAAGGCGGGTCGCAAAAGGGCGACCCAGCACGCCACAGGCCCTCCCTCGGCCAGGCCCACCTGCCGACTGGCTGGGCTGGTCAATAAAAAGATCTACGGCTTTTGTGCGACAAAACGGCTCTGCGGGGCGCGACGCCCTTGGGGCCTGGGGAAGGGTGGGCGGGGGGAGGGTCGGGGCGGACCTTCAATTATTTTTACAGCAGCAGCACTCGACGGGAAAGGCGTGCGAGAATAGAAGGGGGCAGCACTAGTCGAGGCCACGTCGCGTTGCCGTGTTTCCAGTCTGATCAGGGCAGCGTGCCCAACGACAAGCACGTCAATGTCGCGGCCGTAGTGGACACCACGCCGCCAAGGCAAGGCAGGGCTCCACAGACCAGTACAGTCACGCAAAGAGGACAGGGCGGGCGGGTTGTTTGCTGTTTGTTCGCAGGGCGGTGCGCGGCAGCTGGCCCCCGCCGGCCGCCCCGACCAGAACAAGAAGAATGCCCGCAACGCGGCCACAAACTTCCACGTGCAGCGACGCTGCAGCTGCGTGTGCAGCTGTTGCTCGCGTGGGCGGGGGGGTCGATAGCGGCATCGAGTACTGCACTTCTATTCTCGCTGGCGTTCCTTTGTTGGGATTCGGGGTTGAGATTGGGGTTCGCCGCGAGGCGAGGGCCGTCCCGTCGGATACAAACAGGGACGGCCCGCCCTCGCGAAATAAACAAAACCGAAAAAAAAAGAAGCTTACGGCAGACGAGATCCAAGATCAAGCAAGATCTTCTTTTTATTTTTTAATTTTTTAAGGCACTGCGTTTTGGAGAGGGACTATACTCGGGAGCAGGGGAAAGGACACAAAGAAATCCATGTTGATCGCCGCGGCGTATGGAAACCGCGGGGTCCCCACAACACAGACCGCGCAAAAGTGTTTACCAAAGCAGCCGCCTCTCAAGTTGTTCGGACAGAGGCCGCCCCGGTTTTACGATAGAGCACCGGCTGGCAGTGCCAGGGTCCCTGGTAACACTCGTCGTGGCGCGGCTCGCGGGGGGCGGGGGTGGGGGCGGGGGTGGGGGCGGAGGCGGGGGCGGGGGGCGGAGGCGGGGGCGGGGGGCGGAGGCGGGGGCGGGGGTGGGGGTGAGACTCGGTGGCCGCGCAACGGCGCCAATTTTGATAAACCCCTATTATTTAACGCGGCCGACCAGCTGCGTGAGCCATACCAATTATACGACGCTCCGGGCCCTCCGGGCTGGACCGCTGGCCGGCGTGGCGTGGCGTGGCGTGGCGCGGCGCGGCAGGCCCCCCACGCGGACAGCGCCGTCCCACCCCCACCCCGGCAGCACGCACCCCAGGGGCGGCGCGGGACGCCACGCCGAGTCAGACGGCGGTCGGTGTTCGAGTCGCGCGCACCACCAGACACCCTCCGCGCCCCCGCCCTGCTTGGCGTTGCTGCGCGTGCTCCGCGTGCTTGGCGGTGCGCCCTCGAGGGCCGAGTCCGCGACAGAGTGCCCGCGTGCCGTTGCCGTGCGGCGCACGCGGCCGTGCCGACGACGTGGGCAGTGCGATGGGCCCCGCGAGTCCGAGCCGCACGCACCCCGGCGTGACGACGTGACGACGTGACGGTGTGACGGGCGTGACCCGGGCGTGCTCTGGCCGCGGCGGGCAACAGGTGCCCGTTGTCACCATCCTCGCGGCCTTCCCTGCTCCTCGCCGGACTCACTTGGCCGTGCGTGCCCGGGGTCGTGGACAGTGCCCCGGGAACAGTGGGCAGCCCGAGGCCCCGAGGCGCGGCCGCCCTCGCCGCGCGCAAAGACCAAGACTCCTTTCTGCTCGAGTGATCGGCATCCCCGCGATCCCCCCAAGCCGAGTGGAGGCTGGAGGCCCTGGACGGAGCGGGGATTTGGGGGATCCGTCTTGGATGGAGTATGTCTCCCCCTGGCGGCGACGACGACCAGCCGCCCCTCCCGAGCGGAAAGCCGCTTACCCGACCGACACTTAGAGGATAATTCGGTTCTCGCCGGCAGCTCAAAGGGCCGCCGCCGAAGCCGCCGCCACCGCGCTCGCGGCCTCTAAGGCCTGCCCGGCCGCGCCCGCCTCGGCGACCCGGAGAAGCAAGAGGTAAGCGGAATGGGAGACGGATTGGAAGCGCAGCTGTTGTCGGGGAACGACAGGGAGGGGAGTTTGGAGTGGCGGTGTGGCAGCGGACCAGTCCACTGTCGAAGCCCTTTGGCGAGGGCGGGCCCACGGCAAAGGGCGGACGGCGCCGCAACGCCGCAAGGCAGCTGGTCTGGCGCGCGACGCGTCGGTGCGACAAGGGCGTATCTGTACGGCAATGACTGTACGGATACGCCATTGTTGCGCGGGCACGTCGCGCCCCCGGCCCAGACGCCCTCGACCAGCGCAGCCCCAATCCGACTCGGCCGACCCGATCGCCTTTTCCTTTTGGCAACAGACTCGCGGGGCGCGGGCTAAACCGGCGTATCCCGACAGAAACCCGTGCGCTCGGCAACCCTCATCAAATGCATCGCACCAGTTAGCGCGCCGCCAAAGATGAAAGCGCAAAGCGTTTTGGTTTTCATTTTCGCGGTGGTTTCCGGTTTCCCTCGTCGAGAGTGTCGCGTCGCCCGGGTGCTAGACTCGTCCTGATTCGGCGCGTGCGTGTAACGCGACACTGAGGGGGCACGGCACGGCGCGGCGCGGCACAGTCCGTCCCAGCTGCGGTGCTCTGCAGGCGACAGCTCTGCGCAATAACGCGACGCGATCGGCTGGGACTTTCCCTTTCGGTGCACACGTCCATCAGACCGGTAAATTAGACGCTGTTCTAACAAAGGCCGGCCCGGCGCTACACTGCCAACGAGCGAAGGATTCATGGTCCTTTGACTTTATGCCCGCGCCGACATCTCATGGCCCCTCGCCCGATTCCATGGCACTGCAGGCCCGACTGCGGCCCGGCACAACCCCGTCTCTCTCGCACTGGTGATGCGCCCCGGCAACAAGGGCCTATCCGTGCAGGGGACCGCCGCGCAGATAGGTCCCTATTGCCGTGGACATGCATCGCGCGGGGGGGGTCGCGGCCAACGGACACATTCCTTTTTATTAGGGGTAGTACACATGCAAGTTTCGGGTAGCGGAATCAATGCAGTACAGCCCACGCGGTCGTTGCGTGCTTCTTTTTTTTTCTTTTTCTGGACAGGACAGGGGGTTGGGGCGGCACGGGCGGCGCAGAATGGGCCCGCAGAGAGCCGTTCCACGTGGATGTCCGGCGCCTCGTTAATTCCCACCCTAGTCCGGATTCACTGAACCCGCCCTGTGTGGCATCGCACCTGGCAGCAGTCACCGTCGAAAAATTCTTTCTTAAAATCACAGCCGCTTTACCGGAGTATTTAAACGGTCTAGAACCAAAGTTGTTGTTTTTTAAATATTTTTTTTAAATTTATTTTGGCTCAAGGAACCGAGCGCGCGATCGCGGTTCGCCTCCAGACAGAGTCCCAGGGAGTCCTCCACGTTGTTTACGAGACCTGTCTCGCAGGTCGTCAGGCAGTCCGCCGCAGCTAGTTCACCCTCTCCCTCGCACTCCCGCGGCGCACGCGTGGCGCCGCAGCTCCGCGCTCCGCCCACCGCCGCCGCCTGCAGCCGTCCATTAGCACCCCGGCCGTGTTTAGAGGCGTCCCTCACCGCGAGATCAGCCCGCCTGCCTGCCTGCCTGCCTGCCTGCCTGCCTCGCGGTGTGCTGGCGCCGCTGCGCCGCTGTACACTGTATAGGGGCTGCTGCGCCTGACGGCCGCACTGCATCACAATCCCGCACGCCCGCGGCGCCGCGGCCATGACGGCTTCCTCGAGCACCAGCCCATCGCCCGCCGCCCACGCGAGCCACTCTTACAGAGGGGCCAGACGACCGGCCACGTACACACCGCCAGAGTAGTTGGTGCTCAAAATTAAGACAGCATGAATAGATTCCTCGTTCGGAGACAGCAATCCATCTGTGGAGTCATCTGTTCGAGCGCAGGGCCACTTAACCACTCTAGTCAAAACATGCCGCCGTCACCGGTCTCCTGGTCCACTGTGACTCACCCCATTTCCCGCCAAAACAAAAGCGTCATCTCGAGTACCGCCGGCGGCAGCGCCAGGCCTTGCTCCCGCCAGCCCGGCAGCCCGGCAGCGATAGCGAGGACGCCCTTCCGAATTCCCCGCTGACTAATTACGATTTCGAATTCCGAACATTGCGCGCGAGGGACCGGTAGCCCAGCCAGCTAGCCAGCCGGCCAGCGAGCAGGCCAGCATCGCCTTGGCATTCACGGCCAGTGTCTGTGGAAGTATGCAATAGGGTCCCGGCTGGGCGGGGGCGGGGTGGGGGCGGGGGGCAGCGTGACCTCGGACGCGATGCCCGGCCTGCCAAAGGGATGATTCCATTGCCACGTGCTGTCCGCGCCGCGTCGAAGCACGCAGGTGCAAAGCGGCAGATCAGTCAGTCACACCTCAAAAAAACTACATACATCGAAAAAAAGAGTCGAAACCTTTTTTTGTAGTAGATGCCTCCGTGCGAACTTGAGAGTGGGCGCGGCTGGGCCCTTCACGGCGCTGGCTGCGACGGCTGGAGGCGGAGGCCGTGAGGGGCCGTGAGGGTGCGGCGGACTGGTGGTGGCAACGCCAGCAGCGCAGCAGGGGGGGTGAGCCCCGCCCTCTGCCAATTAGTGCGAGCCTGATTTTCTTCATGAGATTCCAACTCGGCAGCATCCAGCGCGGCGACGTATAGCTCGCTCGCTCATCCCCCTCCGCCTATTTTTTTTTCGTGCTTTCTTTCCCGCCCGCTGGCTCAGACTCGATCCACTATTACGCAACGTCTAGGCTCGCCAGATCAAGCGAACGGTTCATTTATTTCCGTCGTGTATTTTCATACTCTTTCGAATATATTTTTCTTTTGAAAATAAATTGAAATGACTTAAATCGAGTTTGACACGAGGCACGAGCCTATGGTGTCGCCGCCCGCGAAGTCCAGCGTAGGCAGTCCCGCAACGCACAGCGGCGCACGGCGGGGTCGGGTTGGGCCAGGCCACCTGTGGAGCCGAGCCGGGGGTGTGCGTGAGCCAGCGTGGCGTGAGCCATGCAGGGCCAGCCACTCGACAGGTCCGTCAGCCAGGACCGGGGAGAGGCAGGACTACTGGAGGACTTTTTCCAGCCAGGCTGCTTGCTTTAAGCGAGGCCAGACGTAACCCTGTCCCCCGTGCGCCACCGAGACGGAACGAAGCCACGAAAGCCAAACGGACAGAAAGGCACAGTGCACACGCAACAGGAAAAGGGGGTGGACGGGGCGAAAATAGGTAGCATTCGCATTGGGGGGGGACTACAATTAGCACCGTAGCTATTTTTTTTTTTTTCACAATTTTTTCTTTTTTGCGAACAGAATCACTTTTTCATGCCGTTCGCCTTGTTGCTCACTCGACATGACCGCGGCCAGTCACT
>JAQQBG010000780.1:0-29705 GCA_032199755.1 Ambrosia artemisiifolia
TAGACCATATACTTCATCGCGTGGGCATGGTGGTCCCTTTTCCGGCGGGCGTGGTGCGTGAAGTGTGTTGCTCCTACAAAGTGAATGGCCAAAACAACATAGAAAAAAAAAACCATGTCAATTTTTTCCCATTTTCCCAACGATGGTCTTCTGACCAACTGCGCCGCGCGCGAGTGCGAGAGAGACAGACGCACCAGGACTCGGCGTGGCCTAGGGGCAGATTGGGGCTCGGGTGTCTCTCTCTCTGAGACTTTCTTTCGAGATCACGGGTCAAAGTGTGGCCCCGCCGCCCCGCCGGCCTCCGGCCTGGGCCGTGTTCCGCGCCTCGCCCCCCGCGGCTCAGCGTGGCTCAGCGCGGCGCCGCCCACGGCTCGGGTTTCCGAACGGTCTCGCTCTCCGTGATCATTCAGACACTCTGGCCGGCGAGGCGGTACGGGTACGGGCGGTGCAACGCCTTTCAGCCAGCCGCCGCACAGTGGGCCAGAAGACCGGTGTTGGGGGCCACAGTTCTGGGATTGCGGTTTCATCTCCAGAGTCGTTAAATAGTGCTCGAATGGAGTGTAGGACCCCGTTGATGGATTCCTCGTTCGTAGACCGCTCCATTGATGGCGTCGCAAGCCTAATTCAATCACTATTTAACGACTCTGGAGATGGAAACATGCCGGAGCTTGGGCCGCCAACACCTGTCTTCTGGCGCGCTGTGCGCCGTCAGCGGAGCCAGCGCCGCCAGCGCCGCGGGACGTCCTGCTGTTGCGCGCCGCCGCGCCGCGGTGATTGTGTGGAACTTGGGGGCCTTCTGGGCCGTCGGGGCGTCGCGGTTTGAATGGCACTACGGCCGACAATGAGGCCGCAGAGCACGCTGGGCCAGAGGATCGGTGTAGGTGGACAGAACTCAGGTCTTGTCGACGGCCAGAGGCAGCCAGAGGCAGCCAGAGGCAGCCAGAGGCAGCCAGAGGCTCCGGGGGTGCGAGAGAGACAGCCGCACAGCGACGCCCTACGGCCTGCAGGCAGGGCTTGCAATTAACAAAGAGTCGTCACCTGAAAGGGAGTGGCGTCGCTTGCGCCACCTGCCCGCTAATCTGCCTCATCTTTCAATGGGGGCCGACTAGACAGACGGACAAACGGACAGACAGACAGACAGACAGACAGACAGACAGACAGACAGACAGACAGACAGACAGACGGACGGACAGACAGACAGACAGACAGACAGACAGACAGACAGACAGACAGACAGACAGACGGACGGACAGACAGACAGACAGACAGACAGACAGACAGACACAGACAGACAGACAGACAGACAGACAGACAGACAGACAGACAGACAGACAGACAGACAGACAGACAGACAGACAGACAGACAGACAGACAGACAGACAGACAGGCACGCACTGCACGCACTGTATGCCCGTCCCGCTGTCTGTCTCTCTCGCTCCGCGACGCGTCTCCCGCACCTACAACGTAGTGCAACGTAGCCAGTGTCGCAGGGAGAAAGCGCGCGGCACCGCGGCAAGGACCGCGACCCGCAGTGCACTATGCCAGAAATTGGTGTAGGCGGACAAAACTCCGGGCATGTTTCGACCTCCGGAGTCGTTAAATAGTGCTCGAATCTGGCGTATGACCCCATCAATGGATTCCTCGTTCTCAGAGCAATCCATTGATGGGGTCATACGCCAGATTCGAGCACTATTTAACGACTCTGGAGGTCGAAACATGCCCAGAGTTTTGGCCGCACTGCGCGGTGGCTATTCGGCGATACTCCGCGAGCGGCGCTGGAAGTGGGTTGTAGTGTGTGCAACCCCTAAGCCCGCGCGCGTTTTCCCGCGGTTTTCCCTCCGCTGGGATGGGTCGGGTGGCGGAAACGGATATGCAGCTCGCGCGCCGCGTCGCCGTCGTGATGCAAGAGTATGAGAAATTGAGCCGGCGGCCTGGCCTGGTGGGATAATGCGGCTCATTGTCGATATTTAACGAGGCCCCGACCCCGCGCTAGTGGCGGGCTGTGGCGGGGTAGGGCCCCCATGGTCACACAGTGCGGCGCCGGCGCGGCACGGCGCGCACGCACTAGCGCGAGCTCAGCTAAAAGGCGCGTAACCGCAAACTGGAGTAAGGCCTTAAACAGTGTGATGCGGGACGTGGCGCGGCGTGGCGCGGCGTTGTTGTCGACGCCCCCAATCAAGAGCGTGGTGCGCTTGGGCGGTGCGGCGGCGCGCGCGGCGACGCGACGGCGGAGACCTTGTCCCGGATGAGCTTGCCGAGCGTCGGATTAGAATAACACGTCTCCGGCTCCGGCGCGGTGGGCCAGGGGACCGGAGTGGAGTGCGCGACCAAGACCCCGCGGGCCACCTTCCGCCACCTTCCGACCCGCAGCGGAGACAGAAGAAAGTCCATCAGCCGTAGTCACGACCGGGACGGCGCACAGTGGGCCAGAAACCGGTGAAGGCGGCCAAAACTCTGCGATGTTTAGACCTCCAGAGTCGTTAAATTGAGCTCGAATCTCGAGTGTATGACCCCATCAATGACTTGCTCTGAAAACGAGGAATCCATTGATGGGGTCATACGCTCGATTCGAGCACTAAGTAACGACTCTGGAGATGAAAACATGCCCAGAGTTTTAGCCGCCTTCACCGGTTTCTGGCCCACTGTCCGCGGCGGAGGTCCTCCCGCCGCTGCTCGTGGGGGATGAGCGGCTGCACGACACATCGGCATCCATCCACGCGAATAATGGATAGATAGATGGATGGATGGATTTCACTGGATGGCCCGGATTTGCCTTTCGGCTCGGGTAGTCAGCGGCCATGACTCGACGTTCATGTCGCTGGTCCCCTTCCCTTCCCTTCGCCGAGTGGCAACTCTATTCAGCATCGGCCGGACTCCTCGACGTGTCCGGGCTACAAGGACCTATCTGTATAGGAATTGCGGCACCGATAGGTATTTGTTGGCCGGACACGTCCAACTTCTTCCTCCCTCGCACTCGCACTCGCAGGCGGTGCCACGCGAGTGTGACAGAGGCAGGGGCGGGGTAGGCCACCCGTCCAACAGGCGCGCGCGGTGTTGCCTACCCGTCGGGCGCCCCGCTGCTGCTGGCAGGCTGCCCGCGCCGTGACGGCAGCGCTCTGACTTGACTTGGCGTTTGGGCGGAAACGCCAAGCCACGGCGCGCCGTGCGATGTGAGTCAGGACCGTGATATACTTCGCCTCCGCGTTTCGTTTGAACTGTTTATTTTTTGCCGTGGTCGCGGCCGGCGCGTGTACGACGTGTACGTACGCGACGGCGTCGGGTTTGGCGGGGCTGGCGCGCGTCCAGGCGCTCCCTCGCCGACGCATCCGGCGGGGCCGAGGCGGGGCGGCCCAGCAGGCGTTCCTTTGCTGTAAGACGATAGCCGGGTGTTGTGCCCCGCCGCCCCGCCCTTCCAGACGGAACCCCCTGGGCCGAACGCTATGCCACTGTGACGGGCAGCGTGACGGGGAGTGTGACGGACAGTGTTACGACCACTGTGACTGCCCTGCCGTCTGATTCCGAAGGCTCACACTGTCTCTCTCGCACTCATGGGGCGTCCCGTAAGGTGCGAGAGAGACGAAGCGAGCCTTTGGAATCAGACGGCTGCCGTGTCCTGCCCTGCCCTGCCCGGCCGTGCAGCTGTAACCAGGAAGGCGTGTCGTCTGCCGTGTATTCAAGTGCAACAGCGTTCGGCTTGTCCTTCGTGCCATCGGTGTGCCCCCTCGGTCTGCACTCACGGCTGTCCGGCCGTCGCGTCGGTCCGTCGCCCCGGCGTCTGTTTGCCCGTCTGCCTCCGTGTCGCCGTTTCCCCCGTGCATTGTTTGCGTAGGTGACGCGGCGCGGCGGCGCGGGGTTGTGCACATCACCCACACACACGAGCACACACGCGTTGATAGCGGCTTTTCCGCCTTGCATTGCTGGCAGGTGCCAATGTCCTTAAACTTGAGTTTGCGCCTCGGCGCCTCGGCCGCGCGTCGCTGCCGTTTGCCGTCGCCCTCGTGATGTACACTGGGTGGGGCGGGGCCGTGCCGCGGGCGGTGGCGTGGCGGCTGGTCCTCGCAGTGCCGGTCCGTCCGCCCCCCACCGCGGTGCCATCCGCGGCTTGCCGATCATCGCCTCACCCCGCGAGAGATCGGCGTCGGCGGCCGTCGGAAGCTTTAGATAAGGAAGGGCCTTGGTGGCGCCTGCTGTGCTGCTGCGCTGCTGCGCTACGGCGGCCGCTCCGCACCGCGCCGGTCACTGTGGTCGCCGCGCCGGCCGCCCCACGACGTCCGCCCCGCACCGCGACGTCCGCGACGTGCGTGCGCGCAGTGCAGCGAGTCAAGGCACTCCGGCCACGCCACTCTGACCGCTGACCGGAGTGGTACCTGCCGTTCGTCGCCATGGATACCCGCTACTCGTGACAGGAGGCAGGCTTTTGTTTTCAGCGGCGTCGGCGAAACGGTTCCGAGTAGTACTTACTTGTGCTCACGGGTGCGAGTACGTGCATACTTGCACTCGTGTGTGGAACGCGACTTATCTTTGTGCAAAAAAACGAATCAAACGGGGGGGGTGTCCTGAAGGGCGAGTCAAGTGTAGGCGGTGCAGTGCGGGTGATAGCCGTCGAGGATGTCGACGTGGAAGCGCCACTTTACAGAGATACGTTGGGTAGTGCGTATTGGGCGTTTTTAGAGCGGGCCTTGACCTTGGAAAGATGGTCTTGACGACGTATCGAACTTACGACTTATCTGCTGAACGGCTCCTTGCAGGGTGGCAGGTGTAGTGCGGCATGCTAGTTGAAAATGAAACGAAGCAGTCTTCAGTGTTTGCCCTGGCTGCTCTGCAAACCATGTCAACATCGACGTGTGTCGGCAACAAAGACCTATCTGATGTGCGGCAATACCGATAGGTCTTTGTTGCCCGGATGGTCGACATAACTCGAAGGGTACGAGATAAAGTCGGAATTACACTTTCCCGATCGCTCGGGGAGACTGCTACTGGTGTCCACCCGCACTGTACTCGTGCGAACTTTGGCAAGAGAGTATTAACGGATCCGGGAGGGCCCAGTGACAGAGTCGGGTGCGGTTAGGTGGTTAGTGGACGGACTCGCTCACACGCTCGATTCCAGCAGTATTTAACAACTGTTGATGGAAACATGCCCAGAGGTTTGGCCGCCAACACCTGTCTTCTGGCGCTCTGTGACGCGATGCGCGATGGACCGGCTCACGGCGGGGATGAAGTTTGCGTCACGGGGACTGGGCCGACGCGACGCCGCGACCTCACGGGTGATTTTTCGCGGCCGCGACTTGGCAAGCGCCAGCGCCGCTTCGAAGGGAATCCTAGTGACGCCTCAATAAACACGGACCGCAGAGTATTTCTTTTTAGAAAAACAGAAAAAGAAAAGACACCCTGACCGCAATTTTTCTCGACAGTGGGGGACTTTCCCTTGGTCACTATGATGTGCTGCGGTTCAGTATTGAAATCATTTTTTTTCCTCCACCCGGCACTTCGTTTTTCGCCGTATGCCACGCACGCGCAAGGCCGAGGGGACAGGGCACCGCCACCAGCAGAGGCCTCGAGAATAAACTCATTTTCCTCCTCGGTCGGTCTAGTCGGACGTGGAGCGGGTTCGATTCCCGTTGGAGCGCGTCGCAGCTCGCGCGACATTTAATTGGCTCGTTCCGTTGCAGCGTCGGCAGGTCCGACATGGAGCGCAGCCTGCACGAGCGGGACCGCGTGGGGGTCCAGGATGCCGTCATGCTGGAGAACCACACCGACGAGCGGGCCTTTGTGGAGAACCTCAAGAAGAGGTTCAAGGAGAACCTCCCCTACGTGAGTGTCTCGCTCATTCCGTTTCACTGTGTATCAATTTGTTGTCATTTTGACAACGATTCCATTTGGCTATTTTTTTTTATTTTATTTTTTTACAAGGACGTCATCATCACCCATGTTGATGACTCTCTTGTCACTTTTATGACTCTCCCGTCACAATCCCTTTACCTTATGTATGAGTGTGATTGCAATGTCATAAAGGTAGTTGATGACATCTGTGTGAATTTTTTTTATTTTTATTTTTTACATAGCCAAAGTATTGTCACCAAATGACAACTAAATTTTTGCAGTGTTCAAGGAAAGGTAACGCGATGGTTTTATTTGTTCATGTCCCTCTCTCCGCAGACCTACATCGGCCAGGTCCTGGTCTCGGTGAACCCCTTCCAGAACTTGCCCATCTACACGCCGGAGGTGATCCAGGAGTACATGAAGACCAACTTCTTCGACGCGCCGCCGCACATGTGAGTGACAAATGTTGATGGCGACGCGACGCGACGCGGCCACTTGAACTTGACGTTCTTGACGACCATCGCGCGGGTTAAACGGTGCGCGCCGCGAAGAGGATCGGCGCGTTCTCTGGAACCGGCGTCCCCCGGCAACAGAGACCTATCTGTGCGGCACTCACTGCACAGATACGCCTTTGTTTGCAGAGATGCGTTGCTCTCGTCCGCGCCGTCGCGAAAGCACGCCAAATCCCGCGGACGAAGCTCATTCCGCGCGCGGTTCGCGGTTTGGCTTTTCTTTCTCTGTGGCGATAACGATGATTGACGCGTTGTTAGGTGCGGCACTTTGCGTGGCGGGGCCGGCGGAAGAGAGCCCAGGGCAGGCTGGGGTTCGAAGGGCGTGGCGCCGCGTGGCGCCGCACAGTGTGCCAGCAGACCATTGTTGCCGGCCAAAGCTCTGGCCATGTTTTCATCTCCAGAGTCGCTAAATACTGCTCGAATGGATTTTATGACCCCAACGATGGATTCATCGTTCGCAGAGCAATAGATTGATGGGCTCAAACGCTCGATTTGAGCACTATTTAGCGACTCAGGAGGTCGAAACATGCCCCGATTTTCTGACGCCTGCCCCACTGTGCGGCGGGGCTGCTTTTAAGTCGGCTCAGCTAGTGCAACGCGATTGTGTTTCAAAAAAAATAATCGATCGGGTCTCGATCTTGATACGGCATTCCGCGGCGCGTCAATGCCAATATCAATCTGTCGGGAAAACAATTTACGTTTGCTCCTCACCTCACGGTGATAGCAAACGCCGACGGCGCTATCGGGCCATCTCCCATTTCGGAGGGGGGCGTACCCGGCAACAAAGACCCATCTGCGTAGGAATTGCCGCACAGATAGGTCTTTGCTCCTCGGCCACGGCGAGCGGCGGTACCGGTACCTGTGCCGCTTGGTTGGGGTAGATCCGGTCGGCTTCGCTGGCACGCCGGACCGTCGTGGTACCGTCCCACAGTGGGCCAGAAACCAGTGAAGGCGGTCAAAACTCCGGGCATGTTTCGACCTCCAGGGTCGTTAAATAGTGCTCGAATCAAGCGTATGACCCGATCAATAGATTCCTTGTTCGCAGAGCAATCCATTGATGGGGTCATACGCTCGATTCGAGCACTATTTAACGACTCTGGAGGTCGAAACATGCCCAGAGTTTTGGCCACCTTCACCGGTTTCTGGCATGTCCACTGTGCGTCCGGCCTAGTGGTACCCGACGCCGTTCGATTCAGGCCGGTATCTTATCTCCCGGGCAAACAAGTGCAGTGGGCTTATCGAGACAAAGCTGCCCAAAGGAGCTGGCTATATTGCTGTGTTGGCGGCCCTGGCGCTGCGGGGGGGATTTACAATTTAAAGAAGCCGCGGCGGCCTGCCGGCCACGGCCAGCACCGAGGGCCGCTCTGTGCGCCAGAAGACTGTCTCTCTCGCACTCGTAGGCCGGCCAGAGTGTCCAGACCTGTCCCCAAGAGGCCTCTCCGCCGCTCCGTCACGCTCCGTTCAGAAACGACGTAACACTCGGCGCTGGGGCAGGTCACGACACTGCTCGTGTTAAGTGGAGCTCTGGAGTCTGGAGCCGCCTGGAGCCGTCTGGAGCCGTCTGGAGGCCTGCACTCGGGCCGGGCCGGGCCGTGGGGTTGGCTCCAGGGGATCTAGGCGGCGGTGGCGACGGCCCTCGCTTGGATTTACCGCTTGAGCCGTGGGCCTTGCCGACTGGTGGGCAACGAACCGTTTCGGCCCCGGCCTGCGTGTTCCAAGTGTTCCAAGAGCTCCAAAGTGTCCACAAGGACAACGCGTTCGACTGTTTGAACGGCCGGCGACTCGAACGTGCCTGCCAGATACCCACAGCAGTCCATTCCACTCGGAGAGTCATACCGCCCAGAAACAGCTGTGCGGCTGTGCGGCATTGCGGCTGGGATGCGGTTTGCTCGCCGCCGCTCAGTGGGCCAGAAGACCAAGGCCGGCGGCCAAACCTCCGGGCGTATTTCCATCTCCAGAGTCGTTACATAGTGCTTGAATTCTGCGTACGACCCCAACAATGCATGTACCTCGTTCGAGGGAGCAATAGATTGATGGGGTCAAACGCTCGATTTGAGCACTATGTAGCGACTCGGGAGGTCGAAACGTGCCCAGAGTTTTGGCCGCTGGCACTGGTCTTCTGGCCCACCGTGCGCCGGGCGGTGCCATGGTCTGCTGGGCTGGCTGGACCCGACTCCTCGAGAAGTGCGAGAGAGACGGCCCGCGCGCCTGCCGCCTGCGAATCGCTGGGGGTTGGGTTGCGTCACCGGGATTGGCGGTGGTGCGTTCCAATTAGGACAGCATTCGGAATGCGGGCCGCCGCGCTATCACCGGAATTGCGCTATCGCCACTTGATCCGCACAGTACACACTTACTGAACTGTAACTGTGCCATTTTGTTACGAGGTCTGACACCATTCTGAGCATACGAAACTCTAAGTGAAAATTAATACTGTACGTTGAATCGCCCTGTCTGCTATACTTCTGTCTCTCTCGCTCTCGCGGGGCGTCGGCCACCAGTGCGAGAGAGACAGAGCGACGAGAGCGCCTCTCGGAATGAATGAGTCTGCAGGTGTCGGCCGTCGGCTGCCGTCGGCCACTTACACCAGACGCGTGCGTCAGCGTCACAGTCAGCTGAGCCGCTATCGTCGGCAGGACGAATGACTTGGAGTGACTCCGCGTGAGGCGAGCACAGACCGAATCACCCCGCAACAATGTTGATAACGATGTACCCCAGCCATGAATATTGCCGGGAAACATCGATAAGGAAACGAGTGCAAAACGTATGCAAAGAAAATGGCATCGGAAAGCAAGCTGGTGTGCTTACAGGAGGACCTAGTTAGTTAGCAGTGGACGCTAATACTAATTAGCATCCTGGGCTGATAATGGTCACGAAGAGCGAGGACGGCTACTGCTGCGAAAAGTTGGCGGGGTGGTTCCTTGCCTTGCCGTTGCCATGCACTCGTGCCTGCGCAAAACCGCGACGGCTTCCTGTCCAGGGCTCCGGTGACTCACTTAAAATTATTTTCACTTTTTCGACAATGTCTCGAGAACAGTAAGAGGAAAATTAACATGGTTTATTGCACAAGTCTTCACCAACGTCATTTTCGTTGATGACTGGATGCTATGAGACAACTTCTTCTGGTCAAAAATAATTTGAGTTACAAAAATAAAAGTGAAAGTTGAAAATCGTAACTCATTTTTCGTTGTGACGAGAAGGAGACCTCTGATTGTTTCGGATCATAAAATAATTAAAACTACTCAGGTGAAAACTTTTGCATTAAACCCTGCCAATAATTTTACTCTCAGATATTGGTGAAAAAGTGAATATAATTTTAAGTAAGTTGCGGAGCGTAGACAGACTCACGCTGAGGCACGCCGCCACGCGCCGCGTGATGTTTTGTTTTACCTTGCCCTTGATTGCTGGTCACGATCCAGATGGTGTGCTCGCGGCACGCGCTTTACTTTGGGCCGAGCCCCTCCCGTGACTGCGCGCCGTGCAGTCCGCCTGCATGACTTGGGCAGCGCGGAGGGCTTTGACCTTTGCCTCCCGACTCCGGAGCAAGCCGAGTCTGCTGTGTTTGCGAACCCCTGCAGGCCGCGTTCCGGCAACAAAGACCTATCTGTGCGCCAATTCCTATACAGATAGGTCTTTGTTGTCCTGCTACGTCGCGCCGTCGTGTCCCAGCCCAGAGCGCCTGGTGGGCGGGCCGTCCCGCGCTGCCCCGCTGTGCCGCGGGCTGGCCTACCCTGCGCTCCGCAGGCGCTCCGGGCGGGCAGCGCCCGAAACTCGGCCCGCGTTTTGATCTGCGGAGTCGTTGAGTCGGCGCTCGAATCGAACGTATGACACATGATTGGGTTCATCGTTCGCTGAGCAATCCACTGGCCGGGCCAGGCGTTCGATTCGAGCACTCTTGAAGGACTCCATGGGACGTGTCTGGCGTGTCTGCAGCAGGACACTGCACAGTGGGACAGAACGCGTTGAAGGCGGCAAAAACTCTGAGCATGTTTCGACCTCCAGAGTCGTTAAAATAGTGCTCGAATCGAGCGTATGACCCCATTAATGGATTGCTCTTCGAACGAGGAATCCATTGATGGGGTCATACGCTCGATTCGAGCACTACTTAACGACTCTGGAGGTCGAAACATGTCCAGAGTTTTGGCCGCCTTCACCGGTTTCTGGCCCACTGTGCGAAGCCCCTTTTTCTTGTATCGGTGTCGTTATTGGGACCAGCGCGGTGGGCGGTGCGGGCGGTGTCTGCGGCTCGCTGCGGTCGCTGGCGCCACGCTCGACGTGGCGCTGGCGGTGGAAGCCGTGGTCGCGGTGGGCCAGCCGCGCCCCAATCGGCTGTGGCTTCGGCCCCCTCGCTCGGCCCGCGGTCCGCAGCGGGGCGTCGCCCGATGGTGGTCTTCCCTCGTCGCACCCTCCCCCGGCCGACACCTCCCCCCCCCCCCCCCCTGCCGACCCAATACCGCCCCTGCTGTCGGCGCCGCCGCGATGACTCAGTCCATCCCCCCTCCCTTCCGGGGCCGCACAGTGGACATGCCAGAAGATCCTTGTTGGGCGTGTTGCCCCCTCCAGAGTCGGTGAAATAGTGTTCGACTCGAGCACACGACCCCACCAATGGATCCCTCGTTGATTGATACGGTCAAGCGCTTGATTCGGGAACTAACATGTTACGACTCTGGATGTCGAAACATGTACAGAGTTTCACCCGCCGACTATGGTCTTCTGGCCCACTGTGGACCGCCGTCTGCAGACGGAGATTTGCATTGGAAGGCGGCCGCGGCGTCCAGGAAGGCACCGCTGGAGCCATTGCTGGAGCCATTGGCTGGAGTCAGCCCGTGTCTCTCTAGCGAGCGAGTGCGACGGGACGCGGAGGCCGTCGATACTCATCACTTAGCCGCTTTCCGGAAAAACAAACGGCTTCCGGTCGCCGGAACACCGAACGGACCTTTAGAGTGGCGTGGCGTGGCGTGGCGGGGCGTGGCGGGGCGTGGCGTGGCGTGGGCGTGGCGTGGCGGGGCGGGGGCGTGGCTGCGACTTGCGACTATACTTTAAAGGTCAGGGCGTGCACCTCGTCGCTACAAAGTTGCCGTCTGATTTTTTAATGAAGTGGTTTCACTTTTCTCTTCGTTTTTTTTTTTTTTTTCGTGTCTGTAAGCTCATTGTGGGCTCTGTGTTGACTCATGCGTGCGTTTGTGGCTCTCTGCTCGCAGCTTCGCCGTGGCCGACACCGCCTACAGTCCCTGTGCAAGGAGAACCGGGAACAATGCGTCCTTATTTCAGGTGAGCCGACCACTTCGTAGACCACCATTTTATGCAAGCCATACGCTGCGTTTCGCCTCGGGTTTATGACCGCTCCCGTACTGGAGGGAAATAGCCATAAAGTTCGATGTTCAACAATCAACAACACTCACACAAAAAAACAACAACAGCAGCAGCTCATATTCTTTTGCGGTATTTCATCAACAACCCAGGCGAGTCCGGCGCCGGCAAGACGGAGGCCTCGAAGAAGGTGCTGCAGTACATCGCCGCGGCCACGGGCAAGGGCCCCACCGTGGAGGCCGTCAAGGACAAGCTGCTGCAGTCCAACCCGGTGCTGGAGGCGTTCGGCAACGCCAGGACCAACCGGAACAACAACTCGAGTCGCTTCGGGAAGTACATGGACATCGCTTTCAACTACAGGGTGAGAGTCGCAGGTCACTAACGCGGCTGGCGACGTGTCCGGGCAACAAAGACCTATCTCTGCGGCAATTCCTATACAGATAGGTCTTTGTTGCCCGGACACGTCGCTGGTTTTGTTCGTATTCAACAAAAAATAAAAAGGGGAAAGCAGTGGGGTTCGAGGCTGGAGGCTAGAGGCTAGCGGCGATACAACCCTCCATCCTCAAACCTCGTGGACTGCCTGCTAACACCACCCCTTGACAGGGTGACCCCGTGGGCGGCAACATCCTGAGCTACTTGCTGGAGAAGTCCCGCGTGGTGCACCACAGCCCGGGCGAGCGCAGCTTCCACATCTTCCACCAGCTGCTGGCGGGCGCCGACGACGCGGTGCTGGCCAAGCTGAAGCTGTCCCGCGACCCCGAACAGTACCACTACCTGACCAATGGGGTGAGTGCGCCACCCTCAGCTACTCGACGTGCCTGGGCAACAAAGACCTATCTGTATGACAATTGCCATAACAGATAGGTCTTATTGCCCGGACATGACGTGTCGCACTACTCCCTACTCGCAGCCTTGACGACGACCCTGCCCCTATGCCCACAGCACCAGGTGAACCGCAAGGACCTGGAGGTGAGCACGGACAGGGCCGACTTCCAGGCCATGTGCCGCGCCATGGTGACCATGGAGCTGCAGCAGGAGGACCAGGACGCCATCCTGGCCATCGTGGCCAGCGTGCTCCACCTGGGCAACATCACCTTCACCGAGGTGGACGGCGTGGCCGCCGTGGAGAAGCCCGGGGAGGTGGCCATCGTCGCGGAGGTGCGTTGCTTCAAAACACAAAACCGTCACGGTTTTAAATTTTTTTTCCATTTCTTTGCTCGTTTGGTGACTCGTCCTTTCGTCCAGCTTCTGGGCTGCGACGCCCGCCGCCTGAGCGACGCCTTGGTGAGTCGCACCATCGACGCCCACGGAGACGTGGTCACCTCCCCGCTGTCGCGCGACACGGCCACGTACGCGCGCGACGCCCTGGCCAAGGCCGTGTACGACCGCCTGTTCACGTGGCTGGTGCGGCGGCTGAACCACAGCCTGCAGCCTCCGCAGGACGGGCGCCACGACGTCGTCATGGGCATCCTGGACATCTACGGCTTCGAGGTGTTCCAGAAGAACAGGTGAGGGGGCCGTTGTGCAGTGGGGCAGACACCGGTGTTTGGCGGCCGAAACTCTATAGCTTGTTTTTAATCTTCAGAGTCGTTAAATAGTGCTCGAATCGAGCGTGTGGCCCCATCACTTACACGTAAGATACGTACACTCCCTGACGACACCGCGGCGATCGCCTAACACTTGCTTCCCTTGGCGCGTTCCAGCTTCGAGCAGTTCTGCATCAACTTCTGCAACGAGAAGCTGCAGCAGGTGTTCGTGGAGCTGACGCTCAAGTCGGAGCAGGAGGAGTACCTGCGGGAGGGCATCGAGTGGGAGGCCGTGCACTACTTCGACAACAAGGTCATCATCGACCTGATCGAGCAGCGGCACCGCGGCGTCATCGCGCTGCTGGACGAGGAGTGCCTGCGCCCCCGGCGAGCCCACCGACCTCAGCCTGCTGGCCAAGTTCAACGAGCACCTGGGCGGCCACGCGCACTACGTCTGCCACCGCACGGCGGACAAGCAGACGCAGAAGACGATGCTGCGCGAGGAGTTCAAGCTGGTGCACTACGCCGGCGACGTGACGTACCGCATCGACGGCTTCCTGGAGAAGAACAACGACCCGCTGTTCCGCGACCTGAGGGAGGTCATGACCTACTCCACCAACTCGGTGACCAAGGTGCGTTCAAGGGGGAAAACAAAATAAAGTGACGTGTCAGCGCAACAAAGACCTATCTGAGCTGCGATTTCGACACAGATATTGGTCCTGGACGTGATGGATGAGCAGCAGAACTAGGCGGTGTAACCTCCTACAGGCGGCACTACGCAACAAAACTTACAGTGCATGTGTGATTGCAGGCCACGTTCCCCGAGTCGGAGCTCCGCACCAAGAAGCGGCCCGAGACGGCTCTGACGCAGTTCAAGAACAGCCTGAACCGGCTCATGGCGATCCTGATGTGCAAGGAGCCCTCGTACATCCGCTGCATCAAGCCCAACGACTTCCAGGCCGCCGGCGTCTTCACCGAGGAGATCGTCATCCATCAGGTACACTTCATGCCGGGTATCGTCGGCCCGGCGCGCGCCCGGTCTACCTGGTTCGGTTCTGCATGCTAACTTCCTTTCTCGTCGTGCAGGTCAAGTACCTGGGGCTGATGGAGAACCTCCGCGTGCGGCGTGCCGGCTTCGCGTACCGCCGCCCCTACGAGGCCTTCCTGGAGCGCTACAAGAGCCTGTGCCCGTCCACCTGGCCCAACTACCGCGGCCCGGCCAAGGAGGGCGTGGGCCAGCTGGTGCAGCACCTCGGCTACGAGCGGGACGACTTCCGGATGGGCAAGTGAGTGTCTTGGGCGCGGAGGGCCAGGAGACTGGTGTGGAGGCCAGAACTCTCGACGTGCCCGTGCAACAATAAGGCGAATCTGCTCAGACAATTGCGATACAGATACGCCTTCGTTGCACGGACACGCGGACACGTCGCTCTCGATATTTCCTGATTCAGAGTCGTTAAATAGTTCTCAAATCGAGCGTCATAGCATCCCGAGAGGAATCCTATAGTGGGGTCGCATACGCTTGAATCGACTCGACGTCCGAACGTGGCGAGAGTTTGTGCGCCGCACCGGTCTTCTGGCGCGCTGTGTGAGTCTGGTGAACAAAGTTTGACGTGCTGCCTGTCTGCCCCGCATGCCTGCCTGCCTGCTGCAGCACCAAGCTCTTCATCCGGTGGCCGCGCACGCTGTTCCGCACCGAGGACGCCTTCCAGCAGCACAAGCACCACATCGCCGCCATCATCCAGAAGGTCTGGAAGGGCCGGCGCCAGCGCCAGATCTTCCTGCGCATGCGCGCGGCCGCCATCCAGATGCAGGCCCTGGCCAGGGGCCTTCCTGGCGAGGCGGCGCGCGGACCGCCGGCGCCAGGCCGCCGCCACCGTCCGCAAGTTCATCGAGGGCTTCATCACGCGCAACGGCCCGCCCACCGACCTCAACCGGCGCTTCATCCTGCTGTCCAAGGCCGAGTACCTGCTGCGCCTGTCGCGCTCGCTGCCCCAGTCCGTCCTGGACAAGTCGTGGCCGCCGGCGCCGCCGCACTGCACCGAGGCCTCGCAGGTGCTGCGCCGGCTGCACACCTCGTGGCAGGCGCGCAAGTACTGCCTCGGCCTCAGCCCCCAGCGCAAGCGCCAGCTGCAGCTCAAGCACCACGCCGAGGAGCTGTTCAAGGGTCAGTGCGGCGGGGGCGGGACTGACAACTCCTGGCCCTGGCAACGACGTATCTGTATGGCGATGACTGCACATATACGTCGTTGTCGTTGGGTTGTCATCTGATTTGAATCATTTAAAGAGTGGTAGTGGGGCTCCCCGGTCCACGCGCAGCGCAGCGCGGGGTATCGCCATCGCCGCGGCGGGCGCTAGCGTAGGCCAGCCCGCAAGCCACCGCTGCCCCGGACTGCCTACCTGGCAGGCGCTCCGCGTGGGGTGAATCCGAATGAGCCGCTCGACCTCGACGACGACGTATCTGTATGGCAATTACTGCACAGATACGTTGTTGTTGCTAGGAGTCGTCGCGCTGCGTTTCGCGACTCATGTGAGCCCGTGTTCGCCTGTTGCAGGAAAGAAGAAGAGCTACCCGCAGAGCGTCGGGCCCTTGTTCGTGGAGGATAGGTTGAGCGAGGAGCAGAGGGCCCTGCTGCCGTCCTTCAGGAACATGACCTCGGAGAAGATACGGGGTGAGTGAACTGCACTACAAACTGAATTGTGTGCTCAGTACACTATCTTTTCAGCAGACTCAGTGAATACACCATCTTTTCAGTCGACTCATCTGAGTACTGTACACTATATTTTTAGTTGACTCAGTGATTAGTTGACTCAGTGAGTACACTATCTTAATAGTGTACTTAACGCTATAAAAATATGCATGCATGAGTCGACTGAAAAGTTAGTGTACTCACTGAGTGGACTGAAAAGACAGTGTACTCACTGAGTCGACTGTGAAGATGGTGTACTGGGTACACTGTAAATTTTGTAGTATGTTCTAACGCTTCATGGGATCAGAGTATGTCTTAAAGGGCGAACTTTTTCTGAATGTCGTTCTCAATTCCAGTACTGCTGCCCCGTGACCAAGTTCGACCGCCATGGGTACAAGCCCCGCGAGCGCGCTCTGGTGGTGACGGACGACGCGCTCTACCTCCTGGAGGGCCGCACCTTCAAACTCAAGCACCGCCTCGCCTTCGAGTCACTCAACGAGGGTGGCCATGACGTCGGAGGGAGACTCCTTCCTGCTGCTGCGCATCCCCACCGACCTCAAGAAGGACAAGGTGAGCGGAGCGTCCATGCACACCACAAAATTTACAGTGTATACTCAGTACACAATCTTTACAGCTGACTCAGTGAGTACACTGTCTTTTCAGTCGATTAAAAGTGAGCACACTATCTTTTCAGTTGACTCATGCATGCATATTTTAAAGGCGTTAAGTACACTCTAAAGATAGTGTCCTCATGGAGTCGACTTAGAAGATAGTGAGTCGACTAAAAATACAGTGTTTTCAGCTGAGTTGACTGAAAAGATAGTTTATTCAGATGAGTCGACTGAAAATATAGTGTACTAACTGAGTCGACTGTAAAGGTAGTGCACTGTTCAGTGTAGTGTTCAGTTTGTAGTGCATGGGAGATTCATCCAAATTCTAGACCATTGAACTCTAGTTCATATTTTTAATAATTATGCTTGCTTTTTGTGCAGGGTGACCTGATTCTGCAAGTCCCTTATTTGATTGAGGCAGTTACCTTCATTGTGGATTCGGCACGGAAACCGCAGATGCTGAACATTGTTGAAGGAGACTCGTAAGTCTCATTCATTTTTGTCTCCTAGTTTTACGAGTAAGACAGAACTTTAATGAAGTGTTTTTCTTGGTGTTATTTCAGCATTTCACATACGTACAGTGGAGGCAGTGGAGTTATCGACATCACTAGAGGAGCAAGTCCAGCCATTACTAAGGGAAAGCAAGGCCACCTTATTGTGGTGGGTTAGTACTATTTTCAACAGTACGAAAACATCATGAAGTGATGCTGAAGCCGTACTTTTATGTCCCTAGCACATAAAATATTTAAATGTTAAGATAAACACAAATAGGTCTAAATTGAATTCATTTGTGTACGTGAATATTGTGTATATTACTAAAGAGTTATGCTAGTTTCGGGTTCTTAAGTGTTTGGGCTGGATCCCAAAAACTTATTACTATGTGATGCATTTTGTTTTAAGGATTTAGCAATAATTGGAAGAGTTGCTTCTTTAAATGCCATGATAAGATTTTTATGTGTGGGACCAACATTTGGATGAATGTATGGAAAGGTTTCAAGTTCTTGTCTGTGATCCTTTTTTTTTAAGTTGTGAGAGCAGAAATATTGGATAGACTGTCAAAACTCTTAATTGGTGGGATGTCGTACCACTCAATTTTTGTGGTGGACTTGACCATCAATTCAAACAGAGCAGGAGAAAAAAAAAATTATGAATGCAGTTTCTTTTTATAGACACCTGCATAAATCTGCATACTGCTGGGCCCAAACATTAGTCATACCATACCATGATGAACGTCCCTCATCAAGAGTGTATCCAGAATACTTCTAATACTTATGTTTTATGAATATTCAATCAGTATTTTGTAATGGTAATCTTTACAACAGCTTTGGTGCTATACAATGTTTTAATTTGATTTTTATGAAATGTTTTATTTAGACTTAAGTCTTACTCATGCTTTTAATATTCAACTCGAGTAATAATAAAAAGCTTGGTTATGAAAAAGTATTCCAAAAAGTCACTAGTTTTTCATTTAGAATTTCGAGAGGGTAGTCCAGTAGTGTCCTAGAGAAACTACAAGCAATTTGGAGGCATACAATTTTTGGCCAAAATAATTAAGAAAAAGAGCACAACCATGTTTGTTTCTGCAAACTTGTCAAAAAAAAGAAAAAAAAAAAAGAAAGAAATCCTCCGAAATGCGTAGGAACCTTGGGGAGGCATTAGGAAACACATACGCCCGTTGCCAAACCCCTTTGGAGTGAAACCGCGGCTTTTCCCAAGGGCTGTGCCAGCTGGGTGTACGTAGGGTGCACGATAAGTTGCCTACCTCCTAGGAGCTGTTTCAAAATCCTATGAAATTACAAGCAAATCGGAGGCCTAAAATTTTTGGCCAAAATCGTGAAAAAAGCATGACGTATATGTTACGGCGAAAGACCGGATTCCGGCGAATGTCGGACATTCGCCGGCGAAAGTCGCCATTCACCGCTTTGCACCAGCGAATGTCAGTTTGTTTATTTCACTTCGGTCTTTCGCCGATTTGAGGACGGCGAATGTTAGATTCGCCGATTTTAGGCGGCGAAAGTCAGAACACAAATTTTTAATCGAGCGGGCGGGGAATGACGAAAAGTAAAGATGTCGCACCTGGCGCCCGAGAGTAGGCAACACTCCACACGCGGCGCACGTGTCCTGGGGGAGGGGGGGAAGGATTCGTCATAAAAAAGGATGACGCTGCATAAGGCATGCGAACGTCACTGCCAGTGGAAAGAGTGGGTTTGAAACGGAAAGTATGAAACGAAAATTTCGTCCGTTTTGCTCTAAATCGCCTCCTTCATGGTGAAATGACGCTTTAAAAGTCAAAAGTTGGGTTAGTGTCCGAAAAAGTGCAAAAGTGCGGCCGGGCGGTATCGGGCTGCGTTTGCTGCGGCCCGGCTAGAGTCTCGGACAGCGCGGGGTAGCGACGGCTCGCTACCCCGCGCTGTCCGAGACTCTAGCGCGACTTTGGGCACTTCGGATTTTCGTGTTTGGTCACTCCTGATTGGTTAAAGAGTTTCGGAGGCTGCCGCAGGCCGCAGCGAACGCAGCCCGATACGTCATGCCCCCACCCCAGGAGCGCCACGTGTGGCGTGTGGAGTGTTGCCTAGCTGCCGGGCGCCGGTCCGGCGAGGAGCGGAGCAGGAGCAATGCACGGACGCCCTATTTTCGGCCCAAGGAGCCTATAAATGGCAAAAACAACCTGAGAACTTGTGTTGGGGGTAGTCCGCTAGTGCCCCTATCAAATTACAAGCAAATTGGAGGCCTAAAATTTTTGGCCAAAATCGTGAAAAAAGCATGATGTATACATCAGGGTTTTTTGCGATTTTGGCCAAAAAATGAAATCGCCCCAAAATGCGTGGGGAGGCTTGGGGAGGGACTAGTTAACAGATACCCGTTGCCCAAACCCCTCTATCGGTTTTTACTTGGAGTGAAACGGCCGAAAATAGTGATTTTGCTGGTACGCCTTGTAGGTAGGCAACTTATCGTGCACGCCATCCCAGGCAGCCGAGAGCGGTCCGGCCGGCGCAGTGCTTTTCGCGAATCGGGTTGTAGCAAACTTGCATATTTTGACCTCAGGCCACCGTCAGTGTGTAGAAAATCGAAAAGTAGCTCTCTTTGGTAAACCTTTCTACCAGAATTTCAACCGTTTTGCGCTATCTCGCCTCCTTCATGCTCAAATCGCGCCCGGAAGGTCCCGAGCCAGGTGCCGCCTCGCCACCTTCACCGCGTGCGAACCCCGCTCTGGGCTGCCTGGGATGGCGTGCACGATAAGTTGCCTACCTACAAGGCGTACTAGCTAAATCACTATTTTCGGCCGTTTCACTCCAAGTAAAAAACGATAGAGGGGTTTGGGCAACGGGTATCTGTTAACTAGTCCCTCCCCAAGCCTCCCCACGCATTTTGGGGCGATTTCATTTTTTGGCCAAAATCGCAAAAAAACCCTGATGTATACATCATGCTTTTTTCACGATTTTGGCCAAAAATTTTAGGCCTCCAATTTGCTTGTAATTTGATAGGGGCACTAGCGGACTACCCCCAACACAAGTTCTCAGGTTGTTTTTGCCATTTGTAGGCTCCTTGGGCCGAAAATAGGGCGTCCGTGCATTGCTCCTGCTCCGCTCCTCGCCGGACCGGCGCCCGGCAGCTAGGCAACACTCCACACGCCACACGTGGCGCTCCTGGGGTGGGGGCATGACGTATCGGGCTGCGTTCGCTGCGGCCTGCGGCAGCCTCCGAAACTCTTTAACCAATCAGGAGTGACCAAACACGAAAATCCGAAGTGCCCAAAGTCGCGCTAGAGTCTCGGACAGCGCGGGGTAGCGAGCCGTCGCTACCCCGCGCTGTCCGAGACTCTAGCCGGGCCGCAGCAAACGCAGCCCGATACCGCCCGGCCGCACTTTTGCACTTTTTCGGACACTAACCCAACTTTTGACTTTTAAAGCGTCATTTCACCATGAAGGAGGCGATTTAGAGCAAAACGGACGAAATTTTCGTTTCATACTTTCCGTTTCAAACCCACTCTTTCCACTGGCAGTGACGTTCGCATGCCTTATGCAGCGTCATCCTTTTTTTATGACGAATCCTTCCCCCCCTCCCCCAGGACACGTGCGCCGCGTGTGGAGTGTTGCCTACTCTCGGGCGCCAGGTGCGACATCTTTACTTTTCGTCATTCCCCGCCCGCTCGATTAAAAATTTGTGTTCTGACTTTCGCCGCCTAAAATCGGCGAATCTAACATTCGCCGTCCTCAAATCGGCGAAAGACCGAAGTGAAATAAACAAACTGACATTCGCCGGTGCAAAGCGGTCCACGTGCCACGTTCCTCAGCGCACGGGGTCTTTTGGAGCAGGTAAGCAGAAATGAAGTCAATGCAAATTATTTTTCTACTCATCATATATTCTGTTAAAAGCAAACTTCATTGAGTCACATAAATGCACAGGAAATCACACAAAATCTTTTTTTTTTACAATATGAAGTCGCAATGTACATTTGACTAGTTATTACAATCTTCTTTCCTTAAGGACATGCATTACATAAAATGAAGCCACATCTCATGCAGCATACATGGCAAGCCCCTTTTCATAAGTTCCAAGCCTAGATCTTGCATTTTTATCATGAAAATAAGTGTTCAAAATAATAATAAAAACCTTGCAAATGAAATAAAATTGACAAGTTAATAATTCACAGGAACAAAGCCCCAGATACAGATTAGACACCAGTGAAAAAGAAAAACGCTCACCTGCCTTCACAACTAAATTTACATCTATTGCAACGATCACTGGTCATGATACTGAATACTTAGCACAAGAGCCATATGAAAGAAACAAACAATCAAACAAAAAGCTACCAGTTACAAACAATCTTGGAGACATGTTACAACAGCTGCATTGAGAAGGTCAAAAGACAATCAGTGTTTTGTTGAATGGCACCAAAAAACTGTCTCTGTGGCTTCCATCTCAACAAGGAAAGGAAAAAAAAAAAAAAAAAAAAAAAAAAAAAGAAAAGAAGAGAAAAGATGCTGCATCAACAGCTTTGCTCGAAACCAGTCAGTCGGACGACCGGCTCCGTGGCCATTGTGGGGGCATCCAAACAGAGAGAGAGAAAATACTATTTCACTTGTCAAAATTGCACACTGGCATTTTTGCCCAAGAATTTAAATTTTTTCTCCTAAAACATTTACGGGAAGTTCTTAAAATTAAATGTTTGGAAAGACAAGAGGGCATCATCGGCTGATGTAAAAATATTGTTGCCAAGCTTTCACAATTTGCCAAATACCATTGGCTTGAGCAAAAACATGACTAACTTTTTGCTTCAGCAGTGAGTGCAGCATGCCAATAGAAATTCGATATTGGGTGCGGTTTAGAACTCAATCACAGATTAAATAAATAACCACTGAATCAGCTAAAATTCATTTAGGGTCCACAAAACCACTTTCAAACGAAACATTTAAAAAACAGTTCAAAATCTTTTTCACAGCTATTTAACAGATCCACAACATGACACTAAAGGAATAGACAATTGAGGTAAGTGCCACTGAATACAAAAACTGTCAAAAACTACAAAGTGACAGTGTTGGTAAAATTTTAGAATTCCTTCTGTTTCCGAAAAGTAACCAGAGACAGAGTTAGTTGATTGAGCAAAGCCATCTTTACTGCATAAAATTTGACCGTCCTCTTTATAAGCAAGCGACTAACACCTTTACATAATAAAATAAAGTTATAATTTAGTTTGTCTAGTATCACAAAGCAAAATTCATATTTTATGATAATGGAAAAGGATTTTACCCTAACAGCTTCATAAGGTCATCAAAATAAAACGTGAACATACCATCAATTTTAATTGGGCAACATACCAAAGGGCAAAAGCAAACAAGAGTAAAATTGATGATTTATTTACAGCAATCTGACCCTAAATTAAAGCCATAAGCACTGTCAGCCATACTAGAAAAAAAAAAAAAATTCAGTCACATTGAACAGCACGACAGTGCTTATTTTGAAATATGAACTTGGTAGGAAACATTCAAATAGGATGAGCAAGCTTTTCATTTCTTTTAAATTTAAACAGTTAGATTTTTTCCCTAGTGTCAACAAGACCATTATTACTGTAATTTAAATCAACATCTAAGTCTTGTAAATTGTTTTTCTTTGAAGTTTATTCAATAAACTAGGTTTAAGAATAAAGACCAGGGACGAAAAAGAATTAAAAAAAAAAAAGAAGCTTTTTACATACTTCTTAATTCCTTGCAATTCCAGTCAAAAATATATCACATGTTACATAGCTATGGAAGGAATTCAAAATGTTAAGGTTTCATAGATCATGTATACTTATAAGAAATTATAAAAATGAACCGTAATAAATGCACAAAGCATAACTCAAACAATAAAATAACAACAGTAATACAATTATTTCACAAGATCTCAAATAAGCTTCCTTTGGGATTTGGAAACAAGGTCATAAGTTTTGCTTCAAGAACACTTGCTATGAAATTGAATGTTCCTAACTCAAAAAGATTTGAGAGTTCTGCTTTTCCCCTCAACATTTGGTCCCAGCATAAGTAGGAGCAGCTAAATTTTTAAAACGCCACAGGCAGAAAAACACTGGAGTAAATAGCACTACTGACATCAAAGGACAAGAAAGGGTCTTTGCGCGCGCGCACACTCACACCCACACACACATTCATTATTTCCATATTTACTCAATTTGAACCAATAGCAGAGATCACTACAAAAAGAACGATGATCAGAGCACTGAACTAGGCAAATTCACCAGGTGCAGTATTTATCATCAAAGTCAAATTAGCAAAGCAAAACAAAATGCTAGCTTTCAAGCTTCAAACGTTTGCTGGGGTTAAGTTGTACAACGCCAGATGTACTAACAGAAATTTGATCTAAAGATGAAGAAGTGGCTGAATCCGAGCTGCCATTACAATTTTGTAGATATTCAGTCTCAGTTCCTTTCTGAAAATAAAACAGAAGATAGAGAAAGACTGTTGCAACAAAGAACAAAAATCCAATTAAAAAAAAAAAAAAAGGAAGACAAATACCTCTCCTATGACCGCAATTGGAGTTTCCCCTAAGGCTTTGGCCACTCTATGTTCTACTAAATAGAACATGTATTCATCATATAATAAACGAATTAAATGAAATGATCCAAAACTAGCAGCACTGCGTAATGTCAAATCTCGTATCACCATTGAACTAGAAAAATATAAGTTATATGTTTATAAGATATTTTGCCATAAGAAAAAAACAAAAACAATATTAATTGAGTGGAATCACTTTCTTACTTGTAAAATGACCACTTCAAAAGAAATTGTCTAGCAGCAGTTGAAAAGTTAGATTTTCCTTCATAAGGTTTGAGAATCTGATCTACAACTCCCTGTAACCACTCAGCCCATTGTTCTAGGGAGTTCTGCTGTTGGAGTGTCATTTTGAAGTCAGTTTCTAGCTGCTGGACTATTAGACTATCACATTGACAAACCCAAGATGCCTGCAAACAAATTAATGATGATTACACACACAAAAAAAATTAAGTTGTTGGGTGAAGCTTCGCAAAAAGAATTTTACCTGCTCTTGAACATTGTGAAAATCAACACGATTTAGATCAGTTAACATTTGATTGATTTGTGCACTATTTTGCAGAACAGCCCGGGCTGCCTGGGCAAGATGGTTCAGTGAAGTATACCTCCGAAGTGTTTGAGCAAAGGCACCAGCTGCACCAAGCTAAAAATTTGCAATCATCATTCATTAAAGTTTGAATGGGACATTAGAAATAGAAGAAGAATGCTGAATTGTACAGTCATATCTGAACTTACTTTGATGTTTTTCATTTCATCAGGACAACCCACCATAGCAACCGTCAACCAGGCTTCAAGACCTTTTGAGAAGTTCCTAATAGCTTGTGTCAAGGCAGCTGTTAACACAGAATTAAAGAAAACGTACATCCCATGTTTTGAAGTTTAAAGTGAATGTTGGTATAAATTCAGTTAGGTCAGCTTACTTGGAATAGGACGAAGAACATCAGGGATGAGGACCTCAACCAACTTTTGGTAAAAGGCAAAGTCAACACAGCGGACAAAATTTTGAATAGGAGTGCAATTGCAGAGAAGGAACAGTTTGGTTCTGACGAGCAAAATTGAAACAGAAACAATCAAAAGAGATCAGAAAGATCTTAATTACAAGGACTGCAAAATGAATGTAACCTACTTCGACAAGTACTTTTCTTCTTCACACTCATCACCATTGTTGTTATCCTGACTACGCCAAAACTCCCGCCATAGGCTTTCAACAGTCATAAACTCTAGGTTGACAATTGCATCTAAGAAAGCCTTGAAACACACAAATTCAATAAGACATTACAGTGAAAAAAGCAACAAATGGCTGTTAAAGGTTCAGAAAACTTTTTTCAAATTTACCTCGCAGTGCTCCCTATAAATGCTACGGAAAGTATCTACATCTTCAAACGTACAATCTTCAGGTAACAGAGAATGGGAGGGAAACTCAATTTGAGGGAAGTCTGGCATAGCTTGACTGCTGTCCCCAATGTATTGCTGGTGGTTGTTCTGCTGTTGCTGTAACAAAACAAGATACAGGTAAATAAACTGACTCCTCTTCAATTACAGTTAACTCAACCACAAGCAAAACTCTTAAGTACTAACCTGTGCTGGGGGTGGATTTGAATTATCGGAACTTACACTATTCTCTGAACGTTGAGGAGCCTTTGTTCTTTTACTACCTTGAGATCGAGCAGCAACAGGTGATCCATCATCAGATACATTTGTCAGGTCTGATCCTGGCTTCACACGGATACCATAGTAATGATACTTAGAATTTCCCTGTGACAATCAATCACAAAAATTTAAACAGATGCCAAGTACACACAATTAGGAAAGCTTCAAAAGAAAATGGAATACTTGTGACCATTTTGAAACTCAATCAAATCACAGTGTGCAACTTTCTTACCTGGTGCCTAACCTTCTTGTACGCAAGCCCAAAAAAACTGATCTGATCAACTTTCCAAAAGAGGCAGCATTCACAGGATCAAGCTTGTGGTCACTACAGTGACGAAGATAGTGATAGTAAAGTGTCGAGCGAGGTAAGGACACACCTTCAGCAGTCTCATAGTTTTCCAACAGCCATTGAACCTGGTGCACAAAACAAAGAACTTCTTACTTCTACTTACTAAGGAAGCTTCATTTAAACGTTAATTGAAGATGGGGAAAGATATGAAAGCTCTCAACACCCACATAGAGGACCAATACGGAATGTAAATGACACAATTTAGTTTGCGACCTACAAAGTTGTGTAAAACATGCACAACAAGTGCATTCTATTTAAAATTCGATGAATATTGATTGATTGAGTATTTGGAAATGACATTAACAGTTTAGCAAGACTTTTAAGTTAAAGTAGTATCCTGTCAACTACTGTCAATGTTGTACAGTTTAAAATTAAATTGAAAAGAAGAGTGCACACCACCTCATACCACCAACAAACTTGCTAGAAGGCACAGACAGACTTTAGCAAATGGAAATTAATCATTAGTTCAGTCATCAGGCAGACAATGTTAAAACCGCTGTTTATATAAATAAGATCAACACAATCTTGCCAAGAAATAGGAGTAAAAGAAAACAAGGTGACAAGCAACAGTTTATGGAAATGTGACACCATTAGAGTGGAAGGGGAGAAATGAGATTGATGGCATGAGACCAGTAGAAATTGTAAGCAGACAGCATGCTAAGGGACTTACAGTGGCAGGGGAGACTCGCGTAGCGTGTGAAAGGAGACTAGGTTGGCCATCCTCATCTAGCGGCGAGTTGTTGTTTATGTAGGAAACACCTCCGCCATCCTGTTGCACACACATGCCCCACCCATGTTCCACAATCCATACCAGTCCGTACACAGCACACCACAAGTGCAGCTAGATGGATGGAAGGTCAATAGAAATATGGATTCTATCCATCCAGCCACTTGT
The DNA here is from genome assembly GCA_032199755.1 of Ambrosia artemisiifolia. NCBI lineage: Eukaryota > Viridiplantae > Streptophyta > Magnoliopsida > Asterales > Asteraceae > Ambrosia > Ambrosia artemisiifolia. Next base: position 26,404 of record JAQQBG010000780.1, read on the forward strand.
TGTACACTGTGTAGCCATTTTGATAAAGCACTAAAGCAAGGAGAGTGAAAAAGCTGCAGTGATCCACCTTCTTAACGCCTATGACCCATACACCACAAATATCTGTGATTTTTTTTTTGATTTTTTTTAGAAACAAATTGCTTTGCTGACACATAATAAATTTTACCTTGCCACGTGCATATCTTTGAGAAATAGAAATGAAAATTCACATTTTTACAGATAATGAACGCGATAATGAATTTTACTTGAATCAATTATTGGATTATTTAAAACCCTTCTAGCAATGAGCAAAGACAGCTTAATCACTGTGAGTGAATAAAAAAAATTAAAAGAACCAGTATGTAAAATTACCGGGAAAAAAATCCCTTGTGAAGTACCATAACAAGTTATAAAGGAAAGAATATTAATAATTCAGCTTTGTGAATGAATTAGCATCAGCCAAACAAATTGAGGAAGCAAGTAAGGAAAAGCATAAATTGAAAAAGAAAGAAACGGAGCTTACAGCAGCAACTGTTTGAGGACTTGATCGGCTTCCGCTGAGTATGTTATGCGATGCATCTGCTTCCACAGATGACTGAATTATGTAGGTGCCACTAGAAGCGTTCTGAGTTAGTATGTGACTTGATCCGACATTAGTTTGTCCAATGGAGTTTGTGGCCTGAAAAAAATGCAAAATTTTCAGACACTTCAGAATCACTCCATAAAATGAGAAGGAAAAAGTAGAAGTTGTACCTGAGAGTAAGTAACAGGGTCGTGGAACCAGTATAGTATTGTCCTGAAGTGGACTGATACTCTCCCACGTACAGTGGATAGGCCCTGAAAGTTTAAAGTCGTTAACTAGAAGAAGTGTATTTAAAATGAGTAGTAAAAACACATACGAGGAAGTACTTACATTTGTCCATTACTTGTGTAGATTTGATCTCCTGTTCCTTCAACATACTGAACAAAAGTGGGCTGTATACCTTGAGTCTGAGTGGAATCTGACCCGACGCTCACACCAACCCCATCACTATCAGCCACTGAAATAAGAGGAAAAGTTATACAAATTCAATAAAATAGGAATGCCTCCATTTGTACAACTGTTTAAAAAACAAAGAAGAAAAAAAACACAGTAATCTCGTGAGTAAATTCCCCACAGTAGAGGTTAAAACAAAAAGAACTGGAAGTGTACAGGACGTCATAGAAGCATTATTGGCTTGGAATTGTTGAACAATGACAAAAGAAAAGCAGACTCACAAAAGAGCAATTTTTGAATATAAAACTTGTACTGATAAAAATATGGTATGTATTATTCTAGATTGCAAGTCTTACCAACAGTGCTTAGAGGTGTGAGGGGCGCGTAAGAACGCGAACCATCCTCCTCTAGAAGCGCAGCATGAAACACAATATCATAGAGAATAGAACCTATGCTTCACTACTCAACTTATCCAACAGCTGCAGGAGTGTACTAGCTAAAAAAATCTACATTGCACTTAGTTTGTAAAAATAACAGCCTATTAAGAAAATAAGAAATCACTGAACCAAGTTTCTGCATTGCCAACGTCTATATGAAGAAGCAAGTGTTTGGAAAAGTAAAATTAAAATAATTTGGCATTAGATTAAGAATTTTTTGATGGACTTGTACTCTTAGGATACAACTGCCGCAGTTACTCACTACGCACAGCAATTACTTCCATGTTTCACTGTACTGAAACAAATATGCGTCAGTTTCTAAGAGAAAAAAATGCTTTTAGTGCGCCGGTAGTCATTCTAGCCCCTTTACAACACATTTATCAGGTGCCAGGCAAGTGTCCACTACTTTCGAATCACTACAAAATACTTTCAAGGTCATCAAAGCCACCGCCCGAGCTCAAGTCCTGGATCCGGTTCCCCAGATATCAAACCCTTTCATTTCACTAAACCAAAGACACTCACCGGCGACGGTGATGTAGTGATGCGGACCCACGATGGCCGCCGGCGTGAGCACGTGCGCGTCGCCCGCCTCCTCGTCCTCCGCTGGGCCCACCACCACGGCCGTCGTCACGGTGCCGTCGCAGGACTCGCCCGAGCTGCTGCCGTCGCCACTGCCATTCTGAAAACGGAAACAAGTCCTTGAGCAAAACCTTCAGGATCCTCTAGGGTGGCCGGTCGCCTGCAGCAGTGGTAGCAGTGTCACAGGATCGAGGATAATCCGTGTTTCCGAGGTGGGCGTTTGGGCTCACCTGCTGAAGCGCGTGCAGCGTGATGTGCGAGACCCGCGTGCGCGACGCGCCGGCTCGCAGGGACAGTGGGGGCGAGTCGTCTTCCCTCACTGCGTCCGCGGCGCCGGCGCCCGCCCCGGCCCCCGCCCCGGCCGCGGCCAAGTCGAAGGACTGGGTCGAAGCCATCTCCAGCCGGTTACCAGCGTGGCCTGCAAACAGAGCAGCGTTTAAGAGAACAGTGCGGAAGCCTAGGCGAGCACAGCGGAGAACAGCGGTAGGGACCGGAGCCCCTGCCAAAGGCCGGTATGCAACCCGGTGCTCGTCCTCGTTCGGCGGGCTTGCCTAAAGCAAGACTTAGCTGTCCGAACGACCAGCAAACACTCGCCCTGGTCGGCCACCAGCAACGTGGCGGTGATCATCGCAGGCATAGCTGCCGCCGCGCTACCGCTTGTACTGGAAGGACTCTTACAATGGAGACAGGTGGCAGCGGAGCACAGCGGGGCTGCGGCCCACTGTGGACAGACCGTGTCTGGCGGTACCGGGCACCCTCCACCCTCTGCGAACCACCCCTACCAACCCCTACCCGCCTCCCTGCCCCTCCCCACCCCGCGCTTCGCCGCGCCCCGTCTCCGAGCTTTCCGCACCGGGTAGCACCCGCTAGCGTCACGCGTCGCTGAAGCCCCTTCTCCTGGAGCTGCAACCTCTAGCTCCAAACTATCCCCCAACATCCACTCCGTGCCATGCAATTGAACAACATCTAAATAATACCTTTAATTTAAACTTTTCAAACCAAACCTAATAAGAATCAAAGCACACACAATGTCTTCATCCTGAAAATATTTAGAACTGACCAGCTGCGTAGTCATGTTCAAGATCCAGGAAGCAACGTACAGTATGGACGTCAAGTAGAAAAGAACATATGCATTCCCAATCACACACAAGAGCTGTTTTCCTGTGAATTCATAGCTCGAGCACTAGTCATGGCAAAACGATCATTAGGCAAAGAGTGAAGAAAAATATTTCAGTGCAGTTATCACTTTTATTCACATGCATATGGTAGCGTATCCTTGATGAAGGTTACCCGTAAAGGACTGTAAATGCTTCGATAAAATTTAAGGACCA
>JAQQBG010000048.1:30000-32500 GCA_032199755.1 Ambrosia artemisiifolia
TAAACTTGTTATACATGTTACGACATATTTGATAATAGTATATATATTATATATATCTAAAGCACTTATATACGTGTTCTACGATCATTAGTGAATGATATTATGCTCAACTAACTTTCCATGATTAGGAAGTGAGTTAACTTTGGAAGCCAGATACCTCACCAAAACTCGGCATTGCAAACTGAAACAACCCGAAATACCAAGATGAACTTTGAATGACTTAGCAAATGCATAATATGTAAGTTTGCCTTCAAACCAAATAGTTTTAACAATTGTAAGGTTCATTCTATGGGGTTCATGCGTATGTATAGGTTGAATTTTTAGACCAAAGATAAGAAGCTAAAACCATGGGTTACTAATTGATATCGATTTTTACAGGTTTAAGGTGAGTATAGTATATTGGATTTGAAACCGCATAACATGTTTTAAAAATTTCAAAATACCGATCGGAAAGGCGACAACCTAAGTTCTAGAATCTTTTAACCACCATGACATTCGCCAAAGGAACTAGGATTTAAAAGCCGCTTAAGGTATTATTAAGGGTAATAAATGTTCCGTCACTTTAATGTCTCATGTATTCCCTAGATTCGTGTCAGAAATCTTCGGATTAGTTTTATAACCTTTATCACAGTGACGAGATATTCGTAAGAAATATATTAGGATGATATACGGTAGGCCCTAACGGGGGAGCGGATGCGTTAACGTTAGCTATTTTAAGGAATATTTGACAAAAACAAGAGAACTTAGTTCAAAAATTATTAGTAAGATCTTTTAAATAACAATCCGACATTAAGAGCGGACAAGAGTTAGGACACTAAAAGGAAGGTTATGTGCCCTTGATAATGATAAGATCAACACGGAGTATTTGAAGGTTTATCTCTCCCAAATTATTCGACAATTGGTCATTAGGCCCTATACGGAATCTTAGAGATTTTTGGAAACTTAAGAATACAACGATTATGTCATTAATGGAGGATAGAATTAACCACAATATTAGGCATAAAAACCAGTGAGAATAGCATATAGTTCTAAGAACATAGTCGAATGTAAGATCTCTATTTTTGAAAGTTTAACCGACACAAGAATATGGATTTTAAGAACACATAACTTTCGAAGCATACATAGGAATTCTCGACCAAGTACGTTAATAAATATATTTCTATCAAGTTTTCGGAGGATTTTCAGTACATTTACGAAGTATCATTGGTGTGGTGGGTTAGCTGCGGTACACCCTATATATAAACACCAATGATACATTAAAAATGAGACTGAGAATCGAATCAAAAACCAACCGTAAAACTGTCAAATGTATAAAATATTAGTTTTAAAACCTGAACATAGCATGAAGCTTGGCATGGAACCGCCTAAGTTACGAATGGTTTTAAGAAAATACTTAGGTACACACGAGCGTGTAGAATCGAACATTCAATCCAGTATGGAGTATACTGGACCTATTCACTGGATAGCTCGAAAGTAATTCCGAGGACGGAATTCTATTAACGGGGGGAGAATGTAACAACCCGGTCGTAGGGCCTAGAATTTTTTTGTGCAATATTACTAATTAAACGACCAAAGACGAATATTAAACAATACGTTTTTAACGAAACTGAAATCCGAACCAATATATAAAACTATAATAAGAAAACGTAAATTACGAGATCAAACCGATACACGATACGAACCCGAACCGTAACTAAATGAGATTAGTCACCATAAGGGACACATGGCACCATTTGCCATGTGCCCCATGGTGTTATCTTATAAAGACACTTCACACTTTACCCTTTTATAAATCCCTCCACCTCACACTTATAACACACACATATACATCTGGAGAAAAAAGAAAAGCAGAGGATTTTTGGTAACCACCACCACAAGGGCGGAGTACGGTGGTGGCACCATCGTTTCCGGCGGCGATACCCCACCCCCTTCCCCTTTTCTTGTCTGCTAACTGAACCACTCACCCACCACCGAAGAGAGAGAGAGGGGGAGATCTGTTAAGAGAGAGAGAGACCAGATAGTAGAGAGAGAAAGAACCGGAAGAGAGAGAGAGGGAGACAAACGGAGAGGGAGGGAGGAGACGGCGGCAGTAACGGTGGTGCTCGGTGGCTGGGTGCCGGCCGGACTTGTCAACAAGAAAAGAAAGACAGCAGTGGCGGTGACTCAGTAGAAGGGTCCGACCTGATGGTATGTTCCGATAAGCTCTCTATACCCCCGTTCCATTACTGTTAATTGTTAACTAAAGTATTATTATGGATCTAGGCAATTATTGTGTTGGGGTTTTTGATGACATAAGGTTAATAATAAATGTCAAGTAATTAACGATGGTGGTTCACTTATGGATTAGAAGATTGTTACAAGTGATGGGTTCGGTACTGTAATGGTTATGGTGGGTTAAGATGGTCGGCTATAACGGTGGCGATGATGTAGAAGATTTGGGTTATGGTTGGTTATTAAGGAGCAGGTCAACAAAAGTCAACCGAGTCAGCTGGTCAACGAA
>JAQQBG010000048.1:65000-67500 GCA_032199755.1 Ambrosia artemisiifolia
TGGGTCCTTTCAGGATTGGTAAGCGACCAGGCAACAAGAGGCTGGCAAAGTAAATTCTGACCACGATGCACTGTGAACAAGCATAGTGTCCCTTGCCCAAGCCCCACCTCGTTGCCTAAGAAACTGACCATGATGCCTTTGAATGACACACCATGTGTCCTTTCAGTGTTGGTGAGCGACCAGGAAACAAGAGGCTGGCCTAGTAAACTAACCACGATGCACTGTGAGCAAGCATAGTGTGCCTTTGCCTAAGCCACACGTTGTTCCAGGATGTTGCCAGGAAACCATGCCTTGTCCCTTGCCCAAGCCCCACATCGTTGCCTAAGGAACTGACCACGATGCCTTAGACTGACACACCCTTGGGTCCTTTCAAGGTCGGTGAGCGACCACGCAATAAGAGGCTGGCCTAGTAAACTAACCACGATGCCTTTGCCTAAGTCCCCACATTGTTCCAGGATGTTGCCCGAGTACAACGGGCTCGAATACGATCGAAAGGGCCAACGGGCCCGAACACAACCCGTTAAACTATTTTACCCGAAAACATGATACGATGACACTAATCAACTCTAACCATGCCCGCGAGCAAGCACGCAAAGTTTCGTGGCGATTAGGCGTCGTTCGGTGGTGTTTCGGAGAACACCGGGCGTTGGATGGATGACCGGCCCGCGGGCCCACGGACCCGAAAGCAAAGTATTTTTACGGGACCCTTTTATTTCGTTATTTCGAAGGCTCACACAAAGTTTCATGGCGATCCTAGATCGTTTGATATGGTTTAGGGCCAATCACATAGTCCGGCGCACCGTCAATGGCCCGGTCAACGGGCTGACCCGATCAAGGCGGACCGTGACACCAAACGTCTCTGGTTAGCCCCTAGAACACCCACGTAAAGTTTCGTGGCGATCCGACGTCGTTTGATGGGTTTACGATGATTACATAACGAATAAAGGTCCGGGGCCGACCGAGCCCGGCCCACGGGCCCACGGGACCCGAACCCAGAATTTTCCGGTTCCGAACATCTTAAAACATTGCCCCGAGGCACCACGCAAAATTTCGTGCCAATCCGACGTCGTTTGATGGGTTTTTGATAGGGTCTCAAAAAATTATCATTCCTCAAAAAATTAATGTCTATTCCTGAAACTTAACTTTTTGTGCAATATGTATATATAGGGGAGGGGTGTGTGTTGGGAAGGGCTTGCCTGGGTGAGGCTTGGCAGCGCCCAAGGAGGCCTTGTTGGCCGAGAAACAAGGCTGCCAAGGCCTTGTACACAAGCTAAATTTCCCCAAGCAAGCCACGAACTCGAGAACCAAGTGCCCCTCCTGCCCACGTTGCCTAGGAATGTTGCCCAACGACTTGGTTTCTCGCACAACGACTCGTGTACATAGGCCCAACGAGCAGCAAACCTCGAAAATTATCAATCCTCGAAAATTTAATGTCTGTTCCTGTCACAATGCTTTTTGTGAAATATGTATATATAAGGGAGACATGGGGCTTGAGCAACCCCAGTGCCCGACTAAGGCTAGTGAGGGCATACGAGATGAGAGGTTTCAAGCCTATTGTAGCACGAGGTGTGTCTCCCCAAGCCATGTTGCCTAGAAATCTAGCCTCGTGCCTTGTAAATGCCCCACATCATGCCTAGTTGTAAGCACGTTTGCTAGTGAATTGATGGATGCTTGGCAAAGACGCCCCACATTGTGCACCATGTTGCCTAGTAGACAAGCCATGTTGCCTTGAATTATGCTTGTTTCCCACACGACGACTAGAACGATGGCTTGACGATGGCCTACAATGGGCATGCCTTCAAAAAATTATCATTCCTCAAAAAATTAATGTCTGTTCCTGTCACTTTACTTTTTGTGCAGAATGTATATATAGGGGGGTAAGGTGTCTTGGCCAAGCTAGTGCGGCCCCTCTCTTGAACTAGCACTAGCAGACCATCTTGTTGGCAGGATCAAAGCATGTGAAAACATTGTGGGTGATAAAGTGTGTTGGCACGCCCAAGCCTTGACCTGATACACCACAAGATGGACCGCCATGATGGGTATGAGATGAGAATCCTCATGTCGTCTCCATCATGGCATTCAGCCATGGGTTATCATTGCCTTCGGGCAATGGTGCCCATGGCTGGCCGCTTCGAGGACGTCATGGGATATCGTTGCCTTCGGGCATCGGTGCCCATGACCGCCATGATGGGTATGAGATGAGAATTCTCATGTTCTACCCATCATGGCAATCAGCCATGGGTTAACATTGCCTTCGGGCAGTGGTGCCCATGGCTGGCCGCCATGATGGGTATGAGATGAGAATCCTCATGTCGTACCCATCATGGCATTCAGCCATGGGTTATCATCGCCTTCGGGCAGTGGTGCCCATGGCTGGCCGCTTTCGAGAACGTCATAGGTTATCGTTTCCTTCTGGCAGCGGTGCCCATGGCTGGTCGCCTTCAAGATTGTCCCTTATCGAGATTTGTCCCGCTGTTGTGATGCTTCTATTCCAAACATC
>JAQQBG010000048.1:75000-77500 GCA_032199755.1 Ambrosia artemisiifolia
CTTTGTTCCAGGATGTTGCCATACAACCATGCCTTGTCCCTTGCCAAGCCCCACATCGTTGCCTAAGGAACTGACCACGATGCCTTTGATTGACACACCATGGGTCCTTTCAGGATTGGTAAGCGACCAGGCAACAAGAGGCTGGCAAAGTAAATTCTGACCACGATGCACTGTGAACAAGCATAGTGTCCCTTGCCCAAGCCCCACCTCGTTGCCTAAGAAACTGACCATGATGCCTTTGAATGACACACCATGTGTCCTTTCAGTGTTGGTGAGCGACCAGGAAACAAGAGGCTGGCCTAGTAAACTAACCACGATGCACTGTGAGCAAGCATAGTGTGCCTTTGCCTAAGCCACACGTTGTTCCAGGATGTTGCCAGGAAACCATGCCTTGTCCCTTGCCCAAGCCCCACATCGTTGCCTAAGGAACTGACCACGATGCCTTAGACTGACACACCCTTGGGTCCTTTCAAGGTCGGTGAGCGACCACGCAATAAGAGGCTGGCCTAGTAAACTAACCACGATGCCTTTGCCTAAGTCCCCACATTGTTCCAGGATGTTGCCCGAGTACAACGGGCTCGAATACGATCGAAAGGGCCAACGGGCCCGAACACAACCCGTTAAACTATTTTACCCGAAAACATGATACGATGACACTAATCAACTCTAACCATGCCCGCGAGCAAGCACGCAAAGTTTCGTGGCGATTAGGCGTCGTTCGGTGGTGTTTCGGAGAACACCGGGCGTTGGATGGATGACCGGCCCGCGGGCCCACGGACCCGAAAGCAAAGTATTTTTACGGGACCCTTTTATTTCGTTATTTCGAAGGCTCACACAAAGTTTCATGGCGATCCTAGATCGTTTGATATGGTTTAGGGCCAATCACATAGTCCGGCGCACCGTCAATGGCCCGGTCAACGGGCTGACCCGATCAAGGCGGACCGTGACACCAAACGTCTCTGGTTAGCCCCTAGAACACCCACGTAAAGTTTCGTGGCGATCCGACGTCGTTTGATGGGTTTACGATGATTACATAACGAATAAAGGTCCGGGGCCGACCGAGCCCGGCCCACGGGCCCACGGGACCCGAACCCAGAATTTTCCGGTTCCGAACATCTTAAAACATTGCCCCGAGGCACCACGCAAAATTTCGTGCCAATCCGACGTCGTTTGATGGGTTTTTGATAGGGTCTCAAAAAATTATCATTCCTCAAAAAATTAATGTCTATTCCTGAAACTTAACTTTTTGTGCAATATGTATATATAGGGGAGGGGTGTGTGTTGGGAAGGGCTTGCCTGGGTGAGGCTTGGCAGCGCCCAAGGAGGCCTTGTTGGCCGAGAAACAAGGCTGCCAAGGCCTTGTACACAAGCTAAATTTCCCCAAGCAAGCCACGAACTCGAGAACCAAGTGCCCCTCCTGCCCACGTTGCCTAGGAATGTTGCCCAACGACTTGGTTTCTCGCACAACGACTCGTGTACATAGGCCCAACGAGCAGCAAACCTCGAAAATTATCAATCCTCGAAAATTTAATGTCTGTTCCTGTCACAATGCTTTTTGTGAAATATGTATATATAAGGGAGACATGGGGCTTGAGCAACCCCAGTGCCCGACTAAGGCTAGTGAGGGCATACGAGATGAGAGGTTTCAAGCCTATTGTAGCACGAGGTGTGTCTCCCCAAGCCATGTTGCCTAGAAATCTAGCCTCGTGCCTTGTAAATGCCCCACATCATGCCTAGTTGTAAGCACGTTTGCTAGTGAATTGATGGATGCTTGGCAAAGACGCCCCACATTGTGCACCATGTTGCCTAGTAGACAAGCCATGTTGCCTTGAATTATGCTTGTTTCCCACACGACGACTAGAACGATGGCTTGACGATGGCCTACAATGGGCATGCCTTCAAAAAATTATCATTCCTCAAAAAATTAATGTCTGTTCCTGTCACTTTACTTTTTGTGCAGAATGTATATATAGGGGGGTAAGGTGTCTTGGCCAAGCTAGTGCGGCCCCTCTCTTGAACTAGCACTAGCAGACCATCTTGTTGGCAGGATCAAAGCATGTGAAAACATTGTGGGTGATAAAGTGTGTTGGCACGCCCAAGCCTTGACCTGATACACCACAAGATGGACCGCCATGATGGGTATGAGATGAGAATCCTCATGTCGTCTCCATCATGGCATTCAGCCATGGGTTATCATTGCCTTCGGGCAATGGTGCCCATGGCTGGCCGCTTCGAGGACGTCATGGGATATCGTTGCCTTCGGGCATCGGTGCCCATGACCGCCATGATGGGTATGAGATGAGAATTCTCATGTTCTACCCATCATGGCAATCAGCCATGGGTTAACATTGCCTTCGGGCAGTGGTGCCCATGGCTGGCCGCCATGATGGGTATGAGATGAGAATCCTCATGTCGTACCCATCATGGCATTCAGCCATGGGTTATCATCGCCTTCGGGCAGTGGTGCCCATGGCTGGCCGCTTTCGAGAACGTCATAGGT
>JAQQBG010000048.1:87500-88635 GCA_032199755.1 Ambrosia artemisiifolia
AGAATCCTCATGTCGTACCCATCATGGCATTCAGCCATGGGTTATCATCGCCTTCGGGCAGTGGTGCCCATGGCTGGCCGCTTTCGAGAACGTCATAGGTTATCGTTTCCTTCTGGCAGCGGTGCCCATGGCTGGTCGCCTTCAAGATTGTCCCTTATCGAGATTTGTCCCGCTGTTGTGATGCTTCTATTCCAAACATCATAGATAGATAAGCTGAGAGCAGGAACCCTGGTGCATCCAAACTCTTCATTCGGCCCATAGCGTCGTCTGCCATGAGTAATATGCATCGAACCCCATATCCTCAAAGCTTGCCTGCATATGATGTTTGGAATCCAAGCATCACAATATTTCCATCATGGGTATTGAAACCAAGTGGGGGTGGTGAGGATTGCTGGATGGCAAAGGGATGCAACACCGCATGGTGCCCATCGTCTAAGGCTCATACCTCCTTATTGCTCCCTTGATGCCTCTTTATCGGTGATGGAAAATGCGGGGCAAATCTGTTGCCTACGAAGCTTTTTTCTTTGTTGCCTTTGATACTGTTTTCGCATCGCCCGGTACATTCGAGGGATCGCTTTGGCTTGTGGTTGCCTGCTTGGCCTCTAGGCTTATGGCTGGTGACTACTAGCACGGTGGTTTTTGTGAATGCCAACCGTAAAGGTGCATGAGTGGTGTTTGGTTTGTTACGGGTGGTTGGCTCTTGCTTGCGCAACAACTTCCACCTGACTTACCTCTTCAATTGTTTGTTTAGGCATATTTTGCCTAAGCATATTGTGGGTTTCCTGTGTTGCCTACCTAAACTATGGTATTGTTTCTGGCTGATCAAAGTTGCTTTCGTCTTGTGTCACTAACATGGCATCGGATGAACCTTGAAGCTCTCTCTTTGCACCACATTGTTAATGCTTGTGTTGATGTTGTGGCACATTGAGCGTTGCTTGTTATCTTTGATACGGAACCTGATGTTGGCATGGGTCCTTTGGGATCTTCTTTCTGCCTACGTTTAGCGTTCGCGCTTCTCTTAAAATGACTGCCTAGCCCGTATGGCTCGTACCGCGGGTGGGTATTGTCAAAAGAGGAATGCTACCTGGTTGATCCTGCCAGTAGTCATATGCTTGTCTCAAAGATTAAGCCATGC
>JAQQBG010000781.1:17500-20000 GCA_032199755.1 Ambrosia artemisiifolia
TTCAGGATTGGTGAGCGACCAGGCAACAAGAGGCTGGCCTAGTAAACTGACCACGATGCACTGTGAACAAGCATAGTGCCTTGCCTAAGCCCCACTTTGTTCCAGGATGTTGCCAGACAACCATGCCTTGTCCCTTGCCCAAGCCCCACATCGTTGCCTAAGAAACTGACCACGATGCCTTTGAATGACACACCATGTGTCCTTTCAGTGTTGGTGAGCGATCAGGAAACAAGAGGCTGGCCTAGTAAACTGACCACGATGCACTGTGAACAAGCATAGTGCCTTTGCCTAAGCCACACGTTGTTCCAGGATGTTGCCAAGCAACCATGCCTTGTCCCTTGCCCAAGCCCCACATCGTTGCCTAAGGAACTGACCACGATGCCTTAGACTGACACACTTGGGTCCTTTCAAGGTTGGTGAGCGACCAAGCAATAAGAGGCTGGCCTAGTAAACTAACCACGATGCACTGTGAGCAAGCATAGTGACTTGCCTAAGTCCCCACATTGTTCCAGGATGTTGCCCGAGTACAACGGGCCCGAATACGATCGAAAGGGCCAACGGGCCCGAACACAACCCGTTAAACTATTTTACCCGAAAACATGATACGATGACACTAATCAACTCTAACCATGCCCGCGAGCAAGCACGCAAAGTTTCGTGGCGATTAGGCGTCGTTCGGTGGTGTTTCGGAGAACACCGGGTGTTGGATGGATGCCCGGCCCGCGGGCCCACGGACCCGAAAGCAAAGTATTTTTACGGGACCCTTATATTTCGTTATTTCGAAGGCTCACACAAAGTTTCGTGGCGATCCTAGATCGTTTGATATGGTTTAGGGCCAATCACATAGTCCGGCGCACCGTCAATGGCCCGGTCAACGGGCTGACCCGATCAAGGCGGACCGTGACACCAAACGTCTCTGGTTAGCCCCTAGAACACCCACGTAAAGTTTCGTGGCGATCCGACGTCGTTTGATGGGTTTACGATGATTACATAACGAATAAACGTCCCGGGCCGACCGAGCCCGGCCCACGGGCCCACGGGACCCGAACCCAGAATTTTCCGGTTCCGAACATCTTAAAACATTGCCCCGAGGCACCACGCAAAATTTCGTGCCAATCCGACGTCGTTTGATGGGTTTTTGATAGGGTCCCAAAAAATTATCATTCCTCAAAAAATTAATGTCTATTCCTGAAACTTAACTTTTTGTGCAATATGTATATATAGGGGAGGGGTGTGTGTTGGGAAGGGCTTGCCTGGGTGAGGCTTGGCAGCGCCCAAGGAGGCCTTGTTGGCCGAGAAACAAGGCTGCCAAGGCCTTGTACACAAGCTAAATTGCCCCAAGCAAGCCACGAACTCGAGAACCAAGTGCCCCTCCTGCCCACGTTGCCTAGGAATGTTGCCCAACGACTTGGTTTCTCGCACAACGACTCGTGTACATAGGCCCAACGAGCAGCAAACCTCGAAAATTATCAATCCTCGAAAATTTAATGTCTGTTCCTGTCACAATGCTTTTTGTGAAATATGTATATATAAGGGAGACATGGGGCTTGAGCAACCCCAGTGCCCGACTAAGGCCAGTGAGGGCATACGAGATGAGAGGTTTCAAGCCTATTGTAGCACGAGGTGTGTCTCCCCAAGCCATGTTGCCTAGAAATCTAGCCTCGTGCCTTGTAAATGCCCCACATCATGCCTAGTTGTAAGCACGTTTGCTAGTGAATTGATGGATGCTTGGCAAAGACGCCCCACATTGTGCAGCATGTTGCCTAGTAGACAAGCCATGTTGCCTTGAATTATGCTTGTTTCCCACACGACGACTAGAACGATGGCTTGACGATGGCCTACAATGGGCATGCCTTCAAAAAATTATCATTCCTCAAAAAATTAATGTCTGTTCCTGTCACTTTACTTTTTGTGCAGAATGTATATATAGGGGGGTAAGGTGTCTTGGCCAAGCTAGTGCGGCCCCTCTCTTGAACTAGCACTAGCAGACCATCTTGTTGGCAGGATCAAAGCACGTGAAAACGTTGTGGGTGATGAAGTGTGTTGGCACGCCCAAGCCTTGACCTGATACACCACAAGATGGACCGCCATGATGGGTATGAGATGAGAATCCTCATGTCGTCTCCATCATGGCATTCAGCCATGGGTTATCATTGCCTTCGGGCAATGGTGCCCATGGCTGGCCGCTTCGAGGACGTCATGGGATATCGTTGCCTTCGGGCATCGGTGCCCATGACCGCCATGATGGGTATGAGATGAGATTTCTCATGTTGTACCCATCATGGCAATCAGCCATGGGTTAACATTGCCTTCGGGCAGTGGTGCCTATGGCTGGCCGCCATGATGGGTATGAGATGAGAATCCTCATGTCGTACCCATCATGGCATTCAGCCATGGGTTATCATCGCCTTCGGGCAGTGGTGCCCATGGCTGGCCGCTTTCGAGAACGTCATGGGTTATCGTTTCCTTCTGGCAGCGGTGCCCATGGCTGGTTGCCTTC
>JAQQBG010000782.1:0-29698 GCA_032199755.1 Ambrosia artemisiifolia
AATAGCGTAATTAGTCCCCAAATTGACCCGTGAATCGATTTAAAAATCGCTCATTTTCTGCTAAAAATAGAAAGTGGTGTGAAAATGGGTCCGCACTGCCGCGAACCAAAATGCGATTTTTTTCGGCAAACGTGTTCCTAGGCCATAAAAACTGAGTCTGGAAGCTGCAGAATAGCGTAATTAGTCCCCAAATTGACCCGTGAATCGATTTAAAAATCGCTCGTTTTCTGCTAAAAATAGAAAGTGGTGTGGAAAATGGGTCCGTACTGCCGCGAACCAAACTCCGATTTTTTTCGGCAAAACCTGTTCCTAGGCCATAAAAACTGAGTATGGAAGCTGCAGAATAGCGTAATTAGTCCCCAAATTGACCCGTGAATCGATTTAAAAATCGCTCGTTTTCTGCTAAAAATAGAAAGTGGTGTGAAAATGGGTCCGTACTGCCGCGAACCAAAATGCGATTTTTTTCGGCAAACGTGTTCCTAGGCCATAAAAACTGAGTCTGGAAGCCGCAGAATAGCGTAATTAGTCCCCAAATTGACCCGTGAATCGATTTAAAAATCGCTCGTTTTCTGCTAAAAATAGAAAGTGGTGTTAAAATGGGTCCGTACTGCCGCGAACCAAAATGCGATTTTTTTCGGCAAACGTGTTCCTAGGCCATAAAAAACTGAGTCTGGAAGCTGCAGAATAGCGTAATTAGTCTCCAAACTGACCCGTGAATCGATTTAAAAATCGCTCGTTTTCTGCTAAAAATAGAAAGTGGTGTGAAAATGGGTCCGTACTGCCGCGAACCAAACTCCGATTTTTTTCGGCAAAACCTGTTCCTAGGCCATAAAAACTGAGTCTGGAAGCTGCAGAATAGCGTAATTAGTCTCCAAATTGACCAGTGAATCGATTTAAAAATCGCTCATTTTCTGCTAAAAATAGAAAGTGGTGTGAAAATGGGTCCGTACTGCCGCGAACCAAAATGCGATTTTTTTCGGCAAACGTGTTCCTAGGCCATAAAAACTGAGTCTGGAAGCCGCAGAATAGCGTAATTAGTCCCCAAATTGACCCGTGAATCGATTTAAAAATCGCTCATTTTCTGCTAAAAATAGAAAGTGGTGTGAAAATGGGTTCGCACTGCCGCGAACCAAAATGCGATTTTTTTCGGCAAACGTGTTCCTAGGCCATAAAAACTGAGTCTGGAAGCTGCAGAATAGCGTAATTAGTCCCCAAATTGACCCGTGAATCGATTTTAAAAATCGCTCGTTTTCTGCTAAATATAGAAAGTGGTGTGAAAATGGGTCCGTACTGCCGCGGAAAGAACCAAACTCCGATTTTTTTCGGCAAAACCTGTTCCTAGGCCATAAAAACTGAGTCTGGAAGCTGCAGAATAGCGTAATTAGTCCCCAAATTGACCCGTGAATCGATTTAAAAATCGCTCGTTTTCTGCTAAAAATAGAAAGTGGTGTTAAAATGGGTCCGTACTGCCGCGAACCAAAATGCGATTTTTTTTCGGCAAACGTGTTCCTAGGCCATAAAAACTGAGTCTGGAAGCTGCAGAATAGCGTAATTAGTCCCCAAATTGACCCGTGAATCAATTTAAAAATCGCTCGTTTTCTGCTAAAAATAGAAAGTGGTGTGAAAATGGGTCCGTACTGCCGCGAACCAAACTGTGATTTTTTTCGGCAAAACGTGTTCCTAGGCCATAAAAACTGAGTCTGGAAGCTGCAGAATAGCGTAATTAGTCCCCAAATTGACCCGTGAATCAATTTAAAAATCGCTCGTTTTCTGCTAAAAATAGAAAGTGGTGTGAAAATGGGTCCGTACTGCCGCGAACCAAACTCCGATTTTTTTCGGCAAAACCTGTTCCTAGGCCATAAAAACTGAGTCTGGAAGCTGCAGAATAGCGTAATTAGTCTCCAAATTGACCAGTGAATCGATTTAAAAATCGCTCATTTTCTGCTAAAAATAGAAAGTGGTGTGAAAATGGGTCCGTACTGCCGGCGAACCAAAATGCGATTTTTTTTCGGCAAACGTGTTCCTAGGCCATAAAAACTGAGTCTGGAAGCCGCAGAATAGCGTAATTAGTCCCCAAATTGACCCGTGAATCGATTTAAAAATCGCTCATTTTCTGCTAAAAATAGAAAGTGGTGTGAAAATGGGTTCGCACTGCCGCGAACCAAAATGCGATTTTTTTCGGCAAACGTGTTCCTAGGCCATAAAAACTGAGTCTGGAAGCTGCAGAATAGCGTAATTAGTCCCCAAATTGACCGTGAATCGATTTAAAAATCGCTCGTTTTCTGCTAAATATAGAAAGTGGTGTGAAAATGGGTCCGTACTGCCGCGAACCAAACTCCGATTTTTTTTCGGCAAAACCTGTTCCTAGGCCATAAAAACTGAGTCTGGAAGCTGCAGAATAGCGTAATTAGTCCCCAAATTGACCCGTGAATCAATTTAAAAATCGCTCGTTTTCTGCTAAAAATAGAAAGTGGTGTGAAAATGGGTCCGTACTGCCGCGAACCAAACTGTGATTTTTTTCGGCAAAACGTGTTCCTAGGCCATAAAAACTGAGTCTGGAAGCTGCAGAATAGCGTAATTAGTCCCCAAATTGACCCGTGAATCAATTTAAAAATCGCTCGTTTTCTGCTAAAAATAGAAAGTGGTGTGAAAATGGGTCCGTACTGCCGCGAACCAAACTCCGATTTTTTTCGGCAAAACCTGTTCCTAGGCCATAAAAAACTGAGTCTGGAAGCTGCAGAATAGCGTAATTAGTCTCCAAATTGACCAGTGAATCGATTTAAAAATCGCTCATTTTCTGCTAAAAATAGAAAGTGGTGTGAAAATGGGTCCGTACTGCCGCGAACCAAAATGCGATTTTTTTTCGGCAAACGTGTTCCTAGGCCATAAAAACTGAGTCTGGAAGCCGCAGAATAGCGTAATTAGTCCCCAAATTGACCCGTGAATCGATTTAAAAATCGCTCATTTTCTGCTAAAAATAGAAAGTGGTGTGAAAATGGGTTCGCACTGCCGCGAACCAAATGCGATTTTTTTCGGCAAACGTGTTCCTAGGCCATAAAAACTGAGTCTGGAAGCTGCAGAATAGCGTAATTAGTCCCCAAATTGACCCGTGAATCGATTTAAAAATCGCTCGTTTCTGCTAAATATAGAAAGTGGTGTGAAAATGGGTCCGTACTGCCGCGAACCAAACTCCGATTTTTTTTCGGCAAAACCTGTTCCTAGGCCATAAAAACTGAGTCTGGAAGCTGCAGAATAGCGTAATTAGTCCCCAAATTGACCCGTGAATCGATTTAAAAATCGCTCGTTTTCTGCTAAAAATAGAAAGTGGTGGTGAAAATGGGTCCGTACTGCCGCGAACCAAAATGCGATTTTTTTCGGCAAACGTGTTCCTAGGCCATAAAAACTGAGTCTGGAAGCTGCAGAATAGCGTAATTAGTCCCCAAATTGACCCGTGAATCGATTTAAAAATCGCTCATTTTCTGCTAAAAATAGAAAGTGGTGTGAAAATGGGTCCGCACTGCCGCGAACCAAAATGCGATTTTTTTCGGCAAACGTGTTCCTAGGCCATAAAAACTGAGTCTGGAAGCTGCAGAATAGCGTAATTAGTCCCCAAATTGACCCGTGAATCGATTTAAAAATCGCTCGTTTTCTGCTAAAAATAGAAAGTGGTGTGAAAATGGGTCCGTACTGCCGCGAACCAAACTCCGATTTTTTTCGGCAAAACCTGTTCCTAGGCCATAAAAACTGAGTATGGAAGCTGCAGAATAGCGTAATTAGTCCCCAAATTGACCCGTGAATCGATTTAAAAATCGCTCGTTTTCTGCTAAAAATAGAAAGTGGTGTGAAAATGGGTCCGTACTGCCGCGAACCAAAATGCGATTTTTTTCGGCAAACGTGTTCCTAGGCCATAAAAACTGAGTCTGGAAGCCGCAGAATAGCGTAATTAGTCCCCAAATTGACCCGTGAATCGATTTAAAAATCGCTCGTTTTCTGCTAAAAATAGAAAGTGGTGTTAAAATGGGTCCGTACTGCCGCGAACCAAAATGCGATTTTTTCGGCAAACGTGTTCCTAGGCCATAAAAACTGAGTCTGGAAGCTGCAGAATAGCGTAATTAGTCTCCAAATTGACCAGTGAATCGATTTAAAAATCGCTCCTTTTCTGCTAAAAATAGAAAGTGGTGTGTGAAATGGGTCCGTACTGCCGCGAACCAAACTCCGATTTTTTTCGGCAAAACCTGTTCCTAGGCCATAAAAACTGAGTCTGGAAGCTGCAGAATAGCGTAATTAGTCTCCAAATTGACCAGTGAATCGATTTAAAAATCGCTCATTTTCTGCTAAAAATAGAAAGTGGTGTGAAAATGGGTCCGTACTGCCGCGAACCAAAATGCGATTTTTTTCGGCAAACGTGTTCCTAGGCCATAAAAACTGAGTCTGGAAGCCGCAGAATAGCGTAATTAGTCCCCAAATTGACCCGTGAATCGATTTAAAAATCGCTCATTTTCTGCTAAAAATAGAAAGTGGTGTGAAAATGGGTTCGCACTGCCGCGAACCAAAATGCGATTTTTTTCGGCAAACGTGTTCCTAGGCCATAAAAACTGAGTCTGGAAGCTGCAGAATAGCGTAATTAGTCCCCAAATTGACCCGTGAATCGATTTAAAAATCGCTCGTTTTCTGCTAAATATAGAAAGTGGTGTGAAAATGGGTCCGTACTGCCGCGAACCAAACTCCGATTTTTTTCGGCAAAACCTGTTCCTAGGCCATAAAAACTGAGTCTGGAAGCTGCAGAATAGCGTAATTAGTCCCCAAATTGACCCGTGAATCGATTTAAAAATCGCTCGTTTTCTGCTAAAAATAGAAAGTGGTGTTTAAAATGGGTCCGTACTGCCGCGAACCAAAATGCGATTTTTTTCGGCAAACGTGTTCCTAGGCCATAAAAACTGAGTCTGGAAGCTGCAGAATAGCGTAATTAGTCCCCAAATTGACCCGTGAATCAATTTAAAAATCGCTCGTTTTCTGCTAAAAATAGAAAGTGGTGTGAAAATGGGTCCGTACTGCCGCGAACCAAACTCCGATTTTTTTCGGCAAAACCTGTTCCTAGGCCATAAAAACTGAGTCTGGAAGCTGCAGAATAGCGTAATTAGTCTCCAAATTGACCAGTGAATCGATTTAAAAATCGCTCATTTTCTGCTAAAAATAGAAAGTGGTGTGAAAATGGGTCCGTACTGCCGCGAACCAAAATGCGATTTTTTTCGGCAAACGTGTTCCTAGGCCATAAAAACTGAGTCTGGAAGCCGCATAATAGCGTAATTAGTCCCCAAATTGACCCGTGAATCGATTTAAAAATCGCTCATTTTCTGCTAAAAATAGAAAGTGGTGTGAAAATGGGTTCGCACTGCCGCGAACCAAAATGCGATTTTTTTCGGCAAACGGTGTTCCTAGGCCATAAAAACTGAGTCTGGAAGCTGCAGAATAGCGTAATTAGTCCCCAAATTGACCCGTGAATCGATTTAAAAATCGCTCGTTTTCTGCTAAATATAGAAAGTGGTGTGAAAATGGGTCCGTACTGCCGCGAACCAAACTCCGATTTTTTTCGGCAAAACCTGTTCCTAGGCCATAAAAACTGAGTCTGGAAGCTGCAGAATAGCGTAATTAGTCCCCAAATTGACCCGTGAATCGATTTAAAAATCGCTCGTTTTCTGCTAAAAATAGAAAGTGGTGTGAAAATGGGTCCGTACTGCCGCGAACCAAAATGCGATTTTTTTCGGCAAACGTGTTCCTAGGCCATAAAAACTGAGTCTGGAAGCTGCAGAATAGCGTAATTAGTCCCCAAATTGACCCGTGAATCGATTTAAAAATCGCTCATTTTCTGCTAAAAATAGAAAGTGGTGTGAAAATGGGTCCGCACTGCCGCGAACCAAAATGCGATTTTTTTCGGCAAACGTGTTCCTAGGCCATAAAAACTGAGTCTGGAAGCTGCAGAATAGCGTAATTAGTCCCCAAATTGACCCGTGAATCGATTTAAAAATCGCTCGTTTTCTGCTAAAAATAGAAAGTGGTGTGAAAATGGGTCCGTACTGCCGCGAACCAAACTCCGATTTTTTTTCGGCAAAACCTGTTCCTAGGCCATAAAAACTGAGTATGGAAGCTGCAGAATAGCGTAATTAGTCCCCAAATTGACCCGTGAATCGATTTAAAAATCGCTCGTTTTCTGCTAAAAATAGAAAGTGGTGTGAAAATGGGTCCGTACTGCCGCGAACCAAAATGCGATTTTTTTCGGCAAACGTGTTCCTAGGCCATAAAAACTGAGTCTGGAAGCCGCAGAATAGCGTAATTAGTCCCCAAATTGACCCGTTGAATCGATTTAAAAATCGCTCGTTTTCTGCTAAAAATAGAAAGTGGTGTTAAAATGGGTCCGTACTGCCGCGAACCAAAATGCGATTTTTTTCGGCAAACGTGTTCCTAGGCCATAAAAACTGAGTCTGGAAGCCGCAGAATAGCGTAATTAGTCCCCAAATTGACCCGTGAATCGATTTAAAAATCGCTCATTTTCTGCTAAAAATAGAAAGTGGTGTGAAAATGGGTTCGCACTGCCGCGAACCAAAATGCGATTTTTTTCGGCAAACGTGTTCCTAGGCCATAAAAACTGAGTCTGGAAGCTGCAGAATAGCGTAATTAGTCCCCAAATTGACCCGTGAATCGATTTAAAAATCGCTCGTTTTCTGCTAAATATAGAAAGTGGTGTGAAAATGGGTCCGTACTGCCGCGAACCAAACTCCGATTTTTTTCGGCAAAACCTGTTCCTAGGCCATAAAAACTGAGTCTGGAAGCTGCAGAATAGCGTAATTAGTCCCCAAATTGACCCGTGAATCGATTTTAAAAATCGCTCGTTTTCTGCTAAAAATAGAAAGTGGTGTTAAAATGGGTCCGTACTGCCGCGAACCAAAATGCGATTTTTTTCGGCAAACGTGTTCCTAGGCCATAAAAACTGAGTCTGGAAGCTGCAGAATAGCGTAATTAGTCCCCAAATTGACCCGTGAATCAATTTAAAAATCGCTCGTTTTCTGCTAAAAATAGAAAGTGGTGTGAAAATGGGTCCGTACTGCCGCGAACCAAACTCCGATTTTTTTCGGCAAAACCTGTTCCTAGGCCATAAAAACTGAGTCTGGAAGCTGCAGAATAGCGTAATTAGTCTCCAAATTGACCAGTGAATCGATTTAAAAATCGCTCATTTTCTGCTAAAAATAGAAAGTGGTGTGAAAATGGGTCCGTACTGCCGCGAACCAAAATGCGATTTTTTTCGGCAAACGTGTTCCTAGGCCATAAAAACTGAGTCTGGAAGCCGCAGAATAGCGTAATTAGTCCCCAAATTGACCCGTGAATCGATTTAAAAATCGCTCATTTTCTGCTAAAAATAGAAAGTGGTGTGAAAATGGGTTCGCACTGCCGCGAACCAAAATGCGATTTTTTTCGGCAAACGTGTTCCTAGGCCATAAAAAACTGAGTCTGGAAGCTGCAGAATAGCGTAATTAGTCCCCCAAATTGACCCGTGAATCGATTTAAAAATCGCTCGTTTTCTGCTAAATATAGAAAGTGGTGTGAAAATGGGTCCGTACTGCCGCGAACCAAACTCCGATTTTTTTCGGCAAAACCTGTTCCTAGGCCATAAAAACTGAGTCTGGAAGCTGCAGAATAGCGTAATTAGTCCCCAAATTGACCCGTGAATCGATTTAAAAATCGCTCGTTTTCTGCTAAAAATAGAAAGTGGTGTGAAAATGGGTCCGTACTGCCGCGAACCAAAATGCGATTTTTTTCGGCAAACGTGTTCCTAGGCCATAAAAACTGAGTCTGGAAGCTGCAGAATAGCGTAATTAGTCCCCAAATTGACCCGTGAATTGATTTAAAAATCGCTCATTTTCTGCTAAAAATAGAAAGTGGTGTGAAAATGGGTCCGCACTGCCGCGAACCAAAATGCGATTTTTTTCGGCAAACGTGTTCCTAGGCCATAAAAACTGAGTCTGGAAGCTGCAGAATAGCGTAATTAGTCCCCAAATTGACCCGTGAATCGATTTAAAAATCGCTCGTTTTCTGCTAAAAATAGAAAGTGGTGTGAAAATGGGTCCGTACTGCCGCGAACCAAACTCCGATTTTTTTCGGCAAAACCTGTTCCTAGGCCATAAAAACTGAGTATGGAAGCTGCAGAATAGCGTAATTAGTCCCCAAATTGACCCGTGAATCGATTTAAAAATCGCTCGTTTTCTGCTAAAAATAGAAAGTGGTGTGAAAATGGGTCCGTACTGCCGCGAACCAAAATGCGATTTTTTTCGGCAAACGTGTTCCTAGGCCATAAAAACTGAGTCTGGAAGCCGCAGAATAGCGTAATTAGTCCCCAAATTGACCCGTGAATCGATTTAAAAATCGCTCGTTTTCTGCTAAAAATAGAAAGTGGTGTTAAAATGGGTCCGTACTGCCGCGAACCAAAATGCGATTTTTTTCGGCAAACGTGTTCCTAGGCCATAAAAACTGAGTCTGGAAGCTGCAGAATAGCGTAATTAGTCTCCAAATTGACCCGTGAATCGATTTAAAAATCGCTCGTTTTCTGCTAAAAATAGAAAGTGGTGTGAAAATGGGTCCGTACTGCCGCGAACCAAACTCCGATTTTTTTCGGCAAAACCTGTTCCTAGGCCATAAAAACTGAGTCTGGAAGCTGCAGAATAGCGTAATTAGTCTCCAAATTGACCAGTGAATCGATTTAAAAATCGCTCATTTTCTGCTAAAAATAGAAAGTGGTGTGAAAATGGGTCCGTACTGCCGCGAACCAAAATGCGATTTTTTTTCGGCAAACGTGTTCCTAGGCCATAAAAACTGAGTCTGGAAGCCGCAGAATAGCGTAATTAGTCCCCAAATTGACCCGTGAATCGATTTAAAAATCGCTCATTTTCTGCTAAAAATAGAAAGTGGGTGTGAAAATGGGTTCGCACTGCCGCGAACCAAAATGCGATTTTTTTCGGCAAACGTGTTCCTAGGCCATAAAAACTGAGTCTGGAAGCTGCAGAATAGCGTAATTAGTCCCCAAATTGACCCGTGAATCGATTTAAAAATCGCTCGTTTTCTGCTAAAAATAGAAAGTGGTGTGAAAATGGGTCCGTACTGCCGCGAACCAAACTCCGATTTTTTTCGGCAAAACCTGTTCCTAGGCCATAAAAACTGAGTATGGAAGCTGCAGAATAGCGTAATTAGTCCCCAAATTGACCCGTGAATCGATTTAAAAATCGCTTGTTTTCTCTTGTTTTCTGCTAAAAATAGAAAGTGGTGTTAAAATGGGTCCGTACTGCCGGGAACCAAAATGCGATTTTTTTCGGCAAACGTGTTCCTAGGCCATAAAAACTGAGTCTGGAAGCCGCAGAATAGCGTAATTAGTCCCCAAATTGACCCGTGAATCGATTTAAAAATCGCTCGTTTTCTGCTAAAAATAGAAAGTGGTGTGAAAATGGGTCCGTACTGCCGCGAACCAAAATGCGATTTTTTTCGGCAAACGTGTTCCTAGGCCATAAAAACTGAGTCTGGAAGCCGCAGAATAGCGTAATTAGTCCCCAAATTGACCCGTGAATCGATTTAAAAATCGCTCGTTTTCTGCTAAAAATAGAAAGTGGTGTTAAAATGGGTCCGTACTGCCGCGAACCAAAATGCGATTTTTTTCGGCAAACGTGTTCCTAGGCCATAAAAACTGAGTCTGGAAGGTGCAGAATAGCGTAATTAGTCTCCAAATTGACCCGTGAATCGATTTAAAAATCGCTCGTTTTCTGCTAAAAATAGAAAGTGGTGTGAAAATGGGTCCGTACTGCCGCGAACCAAACTCCGATTTTTTTCGGCAAAAACCTGTTCCTAGGCCATAAAAACTGAGTCTGGAAGCTGCAGAATAGCGTAATTAGTCCCCAAATTGACCCGTGAATCGATTTAAAAATCGCTCGTTTTCTGCTAAAAATAGAAAGTGGTGTGAAAATGGGTCCGTACTGCCGCGAACCAAAATGCGATTTTTTTTCGGCAAACGTGTTCCTAGGCCATAAAAACTGAGTCTGGAAGCTGCAGAATATCGTAATTAGTCCCCAAATTGACCCGTGAATCGATTTAAAAATCGCTCGTTTTCTGCTAAAAATAGAAAGTGGTGTGAAAATGGGTCCGTACTGCCGCGAACCAAACTCCGATTTTTTTCGGCAAAACCTGTTCCTAGGCCATAAAAACTGAGTATGGAAGCTGCAGAATAGCGTAATTAGTCCCCAAATTGACCCGTGAATCGATTTAAAAATCGCTCGTTTTCTGCTAAAAATAGAAAGTGGTGTTAAAATGGGTCCGTACTGCCGCGAACCAAAATGCGATTTTTTTCGGCAAACGTGTTCCTAGGCCATAAAAACTGAGTCTGGAAGCCGCAGAATAGCGTAATTAGTCCCCAAATTGACCCGTGAATCGATTTAAAAATCGCTCGTTTTCTGCTAAAAATAGAAAGTGGTGTGAAAATGGGTCCGTACTGCCGCGAACCAAAATGCGATTTTTTTCGGCAAACGTGTTCCTAGGCCATAAAAACTGAGTCTGGAAGCCGCAGAATAGCGTAATTAGTCCCCAAATTGACCCGTGAATCGATTTAAAAATCGCTCGTTTTCTGCTAAAAATAGAAAGTGGTGTTAAAATGGGTCCGTACTGCCGCGAACCAAAATGCGATTTTTTTCGGCAAACGTGTTCCTAGGCCATAAAAACTGAGTCTGGAAGGTGCAGAATAGCGTAATTAGTCTCCAAATTGACCCGTGAATCGATTTAAAAATCGCTCGTTTTCTGCTAAAAATAGAAAGTGGTGTGAAAATGGGTCCGTACTGCCGCGAACCAAACTCCGATTTTTTTCGGCAAAACCTGTTCCTAGGCCATAAAAACTGAGTCTGGAAGCTGCAGAATAGCGTAATTAGTCCCCAAATTGACCCGTGAATCGATTTAAAAATCGCTCGTTTTCTGCTAAAAATAGAAAGTGGTGTGAAAATGGGTCCGTACTGCCGCGAACCAAACTGCGATTTTTTTCGGCAAAACGTGTTCCTAGGCCATAAAAACTGAGTCTGGAAGCTGCAGAATAGCGTAATTAGTCCCCAAATTGACCAGTGAATCGATTTAAAAATCGCTCATTTTCTGATAAAAATAGAAAGTGGTGTGAAAATGGGTCCGTACTGCCGCGAACCAAACTCCGATTTTTTTCGGCAAAACGTGTTCCTAGGCCATAAAAACTGAGTCTGGAAGCCGCAGAATAGCGTAATTAGTCCCCAAATTGACCCGTGAATCGATTTAAAAATCGCTCGTTTTCTGCTAAAAATAGAAAGTGGTGTGAAAATGGGTCCGTACTGCCGCGAACCAAACTGTGATTTTTTTCGGCAAAACGTGTTCCTAGGCCATAAAAACTGAGTCTGGAAGCTGCAGAATAGCGTAATTAGTCCCCAAATTGACCCGTGAATCAATTTAAAAATCGCTCGTTTTCTGCTAAAAATAGAAAGTGGTGTGAAAATGGGTCCGTACTGCCGCGAACCAAACTCCGATTTTTTTCGGCAAAACCTGTTCCTAGGCCATAAAAACTGAGTCTGGAAGCTGCAGAATAGCGTAATTAGTCCTCCAAATTGACCAGTGAATCGATTTAAAAATCGCTCATTTTCTGCTAAAAATAGAAAGTGGTGTGAAAATGGGTCCGTACTGCCGCGAACCAAAATGCGATTTTTTTCGGCAAACGTGTTCCTAGGCCATAAAAACTGAGTCTGGAAGCCGCAGAATAGCGTAATTAGTCCCCAAATTGACCCGTGAATCGATTTAAAAATCGCTCATTTTCTGCTAAAAATAGAAAGTGGTGTGAAAATGGGTTCGCACTGCCGCGAACCAAAATGCGATTTTTTTCGGCAAACGTGTTCCTAGGCCATAAAAAACTGAGTCTGGAAGCTGCAGAATAGCGTAATTAGTCCCCAAATTGACCCGTGAATCGATTTAAAAATCGCTCGTTTTCTGCTAAATATAGAAAGTGGTGTGAAAATGGGTCCGTACTGCCGCGAACCAAACTCCGATTTTTTTCGGCAAAACCTGTTCCTAGGCCATAAAAACTGAGTATGGAAGCTGCAGAATAGCGTAATTAGTCCCCAAATTGACCCGTGAATCGATTTAAAAATCGCTCGTTTTCTGCTAAAAATAGAAAGTGGTGTTAAAATGGGTCCGTACTGCCGCGAACCAAAATGCGATTTTTTTCGGCAAACATGTTCCTAGGCCATAAAAACTGAGTCTGGAAGCTGCAGAATAGCGTAATTAGTCCCCAAATTGACCCGTGAATCGATTTAAAAATCGCTCGTTTTCTGCTAAAAATAGAAAGTGGTGTGAAAATGGGTCCGTACTGCCGCGAACCAAACTCCGATTTTTTTCGGCAAAACCTGTTCCTAGGCCATAAAAACTGAGTCTGGAAGCTGCAGAATAGCGTAATTAGTCCCCAAATTGACCCGTGAATCGATTTAAAAATCGCTCATTTTCTGCTAAAAATAGAAAGTGGTGTGAAAATGGGTCCGCACTGCCGCGAACCAAAATGCGATTTTTTTCGGCAAACGTGTTCCTAGGCCATAAAAACTGAGTCTAGAAGCTGCAGAATAGCGTAATTAGTCCCCAAATTGACCCGTGAATCGATTTAAAAATCGCTCGTTTTCTGCTAAAAATAGAAAGTGGTGTGAAAATGGGTCCGTACTGCCGCGAACCAAACTCCGATTTTTTTCGGCAAAACCTGTTCCTAGGCCATAAAAACTGAGTCTGGAAGCTGCAGAATAGCGTAATTAGTCCCCAAATTGACCCGTGAATCGATTTAAAAATCGCTCGTTTTCTGCTAAAAATAGAAAGTGGTGTGAAAATGGGTCCGTACTGCCGCGAACCAAAATGCGATTTTTTTCGGCAAACGTGTTCCTAGGCCATAAAAACTGAGTCTGGAAGCTGCAGAATAGCGTAATTAGTCCCCAAATTGACCCGTGAATCGATTTAAAAATCGCTCGTTTTCTGCTAAAAATAGAAAGTGGTGTGAAAATGGGTCCGTACTGCCGCGAACCAAACTCCGATTTTTTTCGGCAAAACCTGTTCCTAGGCCATAAAAACTGAGTATGGAAGCTGCAGAATAGCGTAATTAGTCCCCAAATTGACCCGTGAATCGATTTAAAAATCGCTCGTTTTCTGCTAAAAATAGAAAGTGGTGTGAAAATGGGTCCGTACTGCCGCGAACCAAAATGCGATTTTTTTCGGCAAACGTGTTCCTAGGCCATAAAAACTGAGTCTGGAAGCCGCAGAATAGCGTAATTAGTCCCCAAATTGACCCGTGAATCGATTTAAAAAATCGCTCGTTTTCTGCTAAAAATAGAAAGTGGTGTTAAAATGGGTCCGTACTGCCGCGAACCAAAATGCGATTTTTTTCGGCAAACGTGTTCCTAGGCCATAAAAACTGAGTCTGGAAGGTGCAGAATAGCGTAATTAGTCTCCAAATTGACCCGTGAATCGATTTAAAAATCGCTCGTTTTCTGCTAAAAATAGAAAGTGGTGTGAAAATGGGTCCGTACTGCCGCGAACCAAACTCCGATTTTTTTCGGCAAAACCTGTTCCTAGGCCATAAAAACTGAGTCTGGAAGCTGCAGAATAGCGTAATTAGTCCCCAAATTGACCCGTGAATCGATTTAAAAATCGCTCGTTTTCTGCTAAAAATAGAAAGTGGTGTGAAAATGGGTCCGTACTGCCGCGAACCAAACTGCGATTTTTTTCGGCAAAACGTGTTCCTAGGCCATAAAAACTGAGTCTGGAAGCTGCAGAATAGCGTAATTAGTCCCCAAATTGACCAGTGAATCGATTTAAAAATCGCTCATTTTCTGATAAAAATAGAAAGTGGTGTGAAAATGGGTCCGTACTGCCGCGAACCAAACTCCGATTTTTTTCGGCAAAACGTGTTCCTAGGCCATAAAAACTGAGTCTGGAAGCCGCAGAATAGCGTAATTAGTCCCCAAATTGACCCGTGAATCGATTTAAAAATCGCTCGTTTTCTGCTAAAAATAGAAAGTGGTGTGAAAATGGGTCCGTACTGCCGCGAACCAAACTGTGATTTTTTTCGGCAAAACGTGTTCCTAGGCCATAAAAACTGAGTCTGGAAGCTGCAGAATAGCGTAATTAGTCCCCAAATTGACCCGTGAATCAATTTAAAAATCGCTCGTTTTCTGCTAAAAATAGAAAGTGGTGTGAAAATGGGTCCGTACTGCCGCGAACCAAACTCCGATTTTTTTCGGCAAAACCTGTTCCTAGGCCATAAAAACTGAGTCTGGAAGCTGCAGAATAGCGTAATTAGTCTCCAAATTGACCAGTGAATCGATTTAAAAATCGCTCATTTTCTGCTAAAAATAGAAAGTGGTGTGAAAATGGGTCCGTACTGCCGCGAACCAAAATGCGATTTTTTTCGGCAAACGTGTTCCTAGGCCATAAAAACTGAGTCTGGAAGCCGCAGAATAGCGTAATTAGTCCCCAAATTGACCGGTGAATCGATTTAAAAATCGCTCATTTTCTGCTAAAAATAGAAAGTGGTGTGAAAATGGGTTCGCACTGCCGCGAACCAAAATGCGATTTTTTTCGGCAAACGTGTTCCTAGGCCATAAAAACTGAGTCTGGAAGCTGCAGAATAGCGTAATTAGTCCCCAAATTGACCCGTGAATCGATTTAAAAATCGCTCGTTTTCTGCTAAATATAGAAAGTGGTGTGAAAATGGGTCCGTACTGCCGCGAACCAAACTCCGATTTTTTTCGGCAAAACCTGTTCCTAGGCCATAAAAACTGAGTATGGAAGCTGCAGAATAGCGTAATTAGTCCCCAAATTGACCCGTGAATCGATTTAAAAATCGCTCGTTTTCTGCTAAAAATAGAAAGTGGTGTTAAAATGGGTCCGTACTGCCGCGAACCAAAATGCGATTTTTTTCGGCAAACATGTTCCTAGGCCATAAAAACTGAGTCTGGAAGCTGCAGAATAGCGTAATTAGTCCCCAAATTGACCCGTGAATCGATTTAAAAATCGCTCGTTTTCTGCTAAAAATAGAAAGTGGTGTGAAAATGGGTCCGTACTGCCGCGAACCAAACTCCGATTTTTTTCGGCAAAACCTGTTCCTAGGCCATAAAAACTGAGTCTGGAAGCTGCAGAATAGCGTAATTAGTCCCCAAATTGACCCGTGAATCGATTTAAAAATCGCTCATTTTCTGCTAAAAATAGAAAGTGGTGTGAAAATGGGTCCGCACTGCCGCGAACCAAAATGCGATTTTTTTCGGCAAACGTGTTCCTAGGCCATAAAAACTGAGTCTAGAAGCTGCAGAATAGCGTAATTAGTCCCCAAATTGACCCGTGAATCGATTTAAAAATCGCTCGTTTTCTGCTAAAAATAGAAAGTGGTGTGAAAATGGGTCCGTACTGCCGCGAACCAAACTCCGATTTTTTTCGGCAAAACCTGTTCCTAGGCCATAAAAACTGAGTCTGGAAGCTGCAGAATAGCGTAATTAGTCCCCAAATTGACCCGTGAATCGATTTAAAAATCGCTCGTTTTCTGCTAAAAATAGAAAGTGGTGTGAAAATGGGTCCGTACTGCCGCGAACCAAAATGCGATTTTTTTCGGCAAACGTGTTCCTAGGCCATAAAAACTGAGTCTGGAAGCTGCAGAATAGCGTAATTAGTCCCCAAATTGACCCGTGAATCGATTTAAAAATCGCTCGTTTTCTGCTAAAAATAGAAAGTGGTGTGAAAATGGGTCCGTACTGCCGCGAACCAAACTCCGATTTTTTTCGGCAAAACCTGTTCCTAGGCCATAAAAACTGAGTATGGAAGCTGCAGAATAGCGTAATTAGTCCCCAAATTGACCCGTGAATCGATTTAAAAATCGCTCGTTTTCTGCTAAAAATAGAAAGTGGTGTTAAAATGGGTCCGTACTGCCGCGAACCAAAATGCGATTTTTTTCGGCAAACGTGTTCCTAGGCCATAAAAACTGAGTCTGGAAGCCGCAGAATAGCGTAATTAGTCCCCAAATTGACCCGTGAATCGATTTAAAAATCGCTCGTTTTCTGCTAAAAATAGAAAGTGGTGTGAAAATGGGTCCGTACTGCCGCGAACCAAAATGCGATTTTTTTCGGCAAACGTGTTCCTAGGCCATAAAAACTGAGTCTGGAAGCCGCAGAATAGCGTAATTAGTCCCCAAATTGACCCGTGAATCGATTTAAAAATCGCTCGTTTTCTGCTAAAAATAGAAAGTGGTGTTAAAATGGGTCCGTACTGCCGCGAACCAAAATGCGATTTTTTTCGGCAAACGTGTTCCTAGGCCATAAAAACTGAGTCTGGAAGCTGCAGAATAGCGTAATTAGTCTCCAAATTGACCCGTGAATCGATTTAAAAATCGCTCGTTTTCTGCTAAAAATAGAAAGTGGTGTGAAAATGGGTCCGTACTGCCGCGAACCAAACTCCGATTTTTTTCGGCAAAACCTGTTCCTAGGCCATAAAAACTGAGTCTGGAAGCTGCAGAATAGCGTAATTAGTCCCCAAATTGACCCGTGAATCGATTTAAAAATCGCTCGTTTTCTGCTAAAAATAGAAAGTGGTGTGAAAATGGGTCCGTACTGCCGCGAACCAAACTGCGATTTTTTTCGGCAAAACGTGTTCCTAGGCCATAAAAACTGAGTCTGGAAGCTGCAGAATAGCGTAATTAGTCCCCAAATTGACCAGTGAATCGATTTAAAAATCGCTCATTTTCTGATAAAAATAGAAAGTGGTGTGAAAATGGGTCCGTACTGCCGCGAACCAAACTCCGATTTTTTTCGGCAAAACGTGTTCCTAGGCCATAAAAACTGAGTCTGGAAGCCGCAGAATAGCGTAATTAGTCCCCAAATTGACCCGTGAATCGATTTAAAAATCGCTCGTTTTCTGCTAAAAATAGAAAGTGGTGTGAAAATGGGTCCGTACTGCCGCGAACCAAAATGCGATTTTTTTCGGCAAACGTGTTCCTAGGCCATAAAAACTGAGTCTGGAAGCTGCAGAATAGCGTAATTAGTCTCCAAATTGACCCGTGAATCGATTTAAAAATCGCTCGTTTTCTGCTAAAAATAGAAAGTGGTGTGAAAATGGGTCCGTACTGCCGCGAACCAAAATGCGATTTTTTTCGGCAAACGTGTTCCTAGGCCATAAAAACTGAGTCTGGAAGCTGCAGAATAGCGTAATTAGTCCCCAAATTGACCCGTGAATCGATTTAAAAATCGCTCGTTTTCTACTAAAAATAGAAAGTGGTGTGAAAATGGGTCCGTACTGCCGCGAACCAAACTCCGATTTTTTTCGGCAAAACCTGTTCCTAGGCCATAAAAACTGAGTCTGGAAGCTGCAGAATAGCGTAATTAGTCCCCAAATTGACCCGTGAATCGATTTAAAAATCGCTCATTTTCTGCTAAAAATAGAAAGTGGTGTGAAAATGGGTCCGCACTGCCGCGAACCAAAATGCGATTTTTTTCGGCAAACGTGTTCCTAGGCCATAAAAACTGAGTCTGGAAGCTGCAGAATAGCGTAATTAGTCTCCAAATTGACCCGTGAATCGATTTAAAAATCGCTCGTTTTCTGCTAAAAATAGAAAGTGGTGTGAAAATGGGTCCGTACTGCCGCGAACCAAACTCCGATTTTTTTCGGCAAAACCTGTTCCTAGGCCATAAAAACTGAGTCTGGAAGCTGCAGAATAGCGTAATTAGTCCCCAAATTGACCCGTGAATCGATTTAAAAATCGCTCGTTTTCTGCTAAAAATAGAAAGTGGTGTGAAAATGGGTCCGTACTGCCGCGAACCAAACTGCGATTTTTTTCGGCAAAACGTGTTCCTAGGCCATAAAAACTGAGTCTGGAAGCTGCAGAATAGCGTAATTAGTCCCCAAATTGACCAGTGAATCGATTTAAAAATCGCTCATTTTCTGATAAAAATAGAAAGTGGTGTGAAAATGGGTCCGTACTGCCGCGAACCAAACTCCGATTTTTTTCGGCAAAACGTGTTCCTAGGCCATAAAAACTGAGTCTGGAAGCCGCAGAATAGCGTAATTAGTCCCCAAATTGACCCGTGAATCGATTTAAAAATCGCTCGTTTTCTGCTAAAAATAGAAAGTGGTGTGAAAATGGGTCCGTACTGCCGCGAACCAAAATGCGATTTTTTTCGGCAAACGTGTTCCTAGGCCATAAAAACTGAGTCTGGAAGCTGCAGAATAGCGTAATTAGTCCCCAAATTGACCCGTGAATCGATTTAAAAATCGCTCGTTTTCTACTAAAAATAGAAAGTGGTGTGAAAATGGGTCCGTACTGCCGCGAACCAAACTCCGATTTTTTTCGGCAAAACCTGTTCCTAGGCCATAAAAACTGAGTCTGGAAGCTGCAGAATAGCGTAATTAGTCCCCAAATTGACCCGTGAATCGATTTAAAAATCGCTCATTTTCTGCTAAAAATAGAAAGTGGTGTGAAAATGGGTCCGCACTGCCGCGAACCAAAATGCGATTTTTTTCGGCAAACGTGTTCCTAGGCCATAAAAACTGAGTCTGGAAGCTGCAGAATAGCGTAATTAGTCTCCAAATTGACCCGTGAATCGATTTAAAAATCGCTCGTTTTCTGCTAAAAATAGAAAGTGGTGTGAAAATGGGTCCGTACTGCCGCGAACCAAACTCCGATTTTTTTCGGCAAAACCTGTTCCTAGGCCATAAAACTGAGTCTGGAAGCTGCAGAATAGCGTAATTAGTCCCCAAATTGACCCGTGAATCGATTTAAAAATCGCTCGTTTTCTGCTAAAAATAGAAAGTGGTGTGAAAATGGGTCCGTACTGCCGCGAACCAAACTGCGATTTTTTTCGGCAAAACGTGTTCCTAGGCCATAAAAAACTGAGTCTGGAAGCTGCAGAATAGCGTAATTAGTCCCCAAATTGACCAGTGAATCGATTTAAAAATCGCTCATTTTCTGATAAAAATAGAAAGTGGTGTGAAAATGGGTCCGTACTGCCGCGAACCAAACTCCGATTTTTTTCGGCAAAACGTGTTCCTAGGCCATAAAAACTGAGTCTGGAAGCCGCAGAATAGCGTAATTAGTCCCCAAATTGACCCGTGAATCGATTTAAAAATCGCTCGTTTTCTGCTAAAAATAGAAAGTGGTGTGAAAATGGGTCCGTACTGCCGCGAACCAAAATGCGATTTTTTTCGGCAAACGTGTTCCTAGGCCATAAAAACTGAGTCTGGAAGCTGCAGAATAGCGTAATTAGTCCCCAAATTGACCCGTGAATCGATTTAAAAATCGCTCGTTTTCTACTAAAAATAGAAAGTGGTGTGAAAATGGGTCCGTACTGCCGCGAACCAAACTCCGATTTTTTTCGGCAAAACCTGTTCCTAGGCCATAAAAACTGAGTCTGGAAGCTGCAGAATAGCGTAATTAGTCCCCAAATTGACCCGTGAATCGATTTAAAAATCGCTCGTTTTCTACTAAAAATAGAAAGTGGTGTGAAAATGGGTCCGTACTGCCGCGAACCAAACTCCGATTTTTTTCGGCAAAACCTGTTCCTAGGCCATAAAAACTGAGTCTGGAAGCTGCAGAATAGCGTAATTAGTCCCCAAATTGACCCGTGAATCGATTTAAAAATCGCTCATTTTCTGCTAAAAATAGAAAGTGGTGTGAAAATGGGTCCGCACTGCCGCGAACCAAAATGCGATTTTTTTCGGCAAACGTGTTCCTAGGCCATAAAAACTGAGTCTGGAAGCTGCAGAATAGCGTAATTAGTCTCCAAATTGACCCGTGAATCGATTTAAAAATCGCTCGTTTTCTGCTAAAAATAGAAAGTGGTGTGAAAATGGGTCCGTACTGCCGCGAACCAAACTCCGATTTTTTTCGGCAAAACCTGTTCCTAGGCCATAAAAACTGAGTCTGGAAGCTGCAGAATAGCGTAATTAGTCCCCAAATTGACCCGTGAATCGATTTAAAAATCGCTCGTTTTCTGCTAAAAATAGAAAGTGGTGTGAAAATGGGTCCGTACTGCCGCGAACCAAACTGCGATTTTTTTCGGCAAAACGTGTTCCTAGGCCATAAAAACTGAGTCTGGAAGCTGCAGAATAGCGTAATTAGTCCCCAAATTGACCAGTGAATCGATTTAAAAATCGCTCATTTTCTGATAAAAATAGAAAGTGGTGTGAAAATGGGTCCGTACTGCCGCGAACCAAACTCCGATTTTTTTCGGCAAAACGTGTTCCTAGGCCATAAAAACTGAGTCTGGAAGCCGCAGAATAGCGTAATTAGTCCCCAAATTGACCCGTGAATCGATTTAAAAATCGCTCGTTTTCTGCTAAAAATAGAAAGTGGTGTGAAAATGGGTCCGTACTGCCGCGAACCAAAATGCGATTTTTTTCGGCAAACGTGTTCCTAGGCCATAAAAACTGAGTCTGGAAGCTGCAGAATAGCGTAATTAGTCCCCAAATTGACCCGTGAATCGATTTAAAAA
Source organism: Ambrosia artemisiifolia (assembly GCA_032199755.1). NCBI lineage: Eukaryota > Viridiplantae > Streptophyta > Magnoliopsida > Asterales > Asteraceae > Ambrosia > Ambrosia artemisiifolia. The sequence goes on from JAQQBG010000782.1 coordinate 20,541, forward strand.
TCGCTCGTTTTCTACTAAAAATAGAAAGTGGTGTGAAAATGGGTCCGTACTGCCGCGAACCAAACTCCGATTTTTTTCGGCAAAACCTGTTCCTAGGCCATAAAAACTGAGTCTGGAAGCTGCAGAATAGCGTAATTAGTCCCCAAATTGACCCGTGAATCGATTTAAAAATCGCTCATTTTCTGCTAAAAATAGAAAGTGGTGTGAAAATGGGTCCGCACTGCCGCGAACCAAAATGCGATTTTTTTCGGCAAACGTGTTCCTAGGCCATAAAAACTGAGTCTGGAAGCTGCAGAATAGCGTAATTAGTCTCCAAATTGACCCGTGAATCGATTTAAAAATCGCTCGTTTTCTGCTAAAAATAGAAAGTGGTGTGAAAATGGGTCCGTACTGCCGCGAACCAAACTCCGATTTTTTTCGGCAAAACCTGTTCCTAGGCCATAAAAACTGAGTCTGGAAGCTGCAGAATAGCGTAATTAGTCCCCAAATTGACCCGTGAATCGATTTAAAAATCGCTCGTTTTCTGCTAAAAATAGAAAGTGGTGTGAAAATGGGTCCGTACTGCCGCGAACCAAACTGCGATTTTTTTCGGCAAAACGTGTTCCTAGGCCATAAAAACTGAGTCTGGAAGCTGCAGAATAGCGTAATTAGTCCCCAAATTGACCAGTGAATCGATTTAAAAATCGCTCATTTTCTGATAAAAATAGAAAGTGGTGTGAAAATGGGTCCGTACTGCCGCGAACCAAACTCCGATTTTTTTCGGCAAAACGTGTTCCTAGGCCATAAAAACTGAGTCTGGAAGCCGCAGAATAGCGTAATTAGTCCCCAAATTGACCCGTGAATCGATTTAAAAATCGCTCGTTTTCTGCTAAAAATAGAAAGTGGTGTGAAAATGGGTCCGTACTGCCGCGAACCAAACTCCGATTTTTTTCGGCAAAACCTGTTCCTAGGCCATAAAAACTGAGTCTGGAAGCTGCAGAATAGCGTAATTAGTCCCCAAATTGACCCGTGAATCGATTTAAAAATCGCTCGTTTTCTGCTAAAAATAGAAAGTGGTGTGAAAATGGGTCCGTACTGCCGCGAACCAAACTGCGATTTTTTTCGGCAAAACGTGTTCCTAGGCCATAAAAACTGAGTCTGGAAGCTGCAGAATAGCGTAATTAGTCCCCAAATTGACCAGTGAATCGATTTAAAAATCGCTCATTTTCTGATAAAAATAGAAAGTGGTGTGAAAATGGGTCCGTACTGCCGCGAACCAAACTCCGATTTTTTTCGGCAAAACGTGTTCCTAGGCCATAAAAACTGAGTCTGGAAGCCGCAGAATAGCGTAATTAGTCCCCAAATTGACCCGTGAATCGATTTAAAAATCGCTCGTTTTCTGCTAAAAATAGAAAGTGGTGTGAAAATGGGTCCGCACTGCCGCGAACCAAAATGCGATTTTTTTCGGCAAACGTGTTCCTAGGCCATAAAAACTGAGTCTAGAAGCTGCAGAATAGCGTAATTAGTCCCCAAATTGACCCGTGAATCGATTTAAAAATCGCTCGTTTTCTGCTAAAAATAGAAAGTGGTGTGAAAATGGGTCCGTACTGCCGCGAACCAAACTCCGATTTTTTTCGGCAAAACCTGTTCCTAGGCCATAAAAACTGAGTCTGGAAGCTGCAGAATAGCGTAATTAGTCCCCAAATTGACCCGTGAATCGATTTAAAAATCGCTCGTTTTCTGCTAAAAATAGAAAGTGGTGTGAAAATGGGTCCGTACTGCCGCGAACCAAAATGCGATTTTTTTCGGCAAACGTGTTCCTAGGCCATAAAAACTGAGTCTGGAAGCCGCAGAATAGCGTAATTAGTCCCCAAATTGACCCGTGAATCGATTTAAAAATCGCTCGTTTTCTGCTAAAAATAGAAAGTGGTGTTAAAATGGGTCCGTACTGCCGCGAACCAAAATGCGATTTTTTTCGGCAAACGTGTTCCTAGGCCATAAAAACTGAGTCTGGAAGCTGCAGAATAGCGTAATTAGTCCCCAAATTGACCCGTGAATCGATTTAAAAATCGCTCGTTTTCTGCTAAAAATAGAAAGTGGTGTGAAAATGGGTCCGTACTGCCGCGAACCAAACTCCGATTTTTTTCGGCAAACGTGTTCCTAGGCCATAAAAACTGAGTCTGGAAGCTGCAGAATAGCGTAATTAGTCCCCAAATTGACCCGTGAATCGATTTAAAAATCGCTCGTTTTCTGCTAAAAATAGAAAGTGGTGTGAAAATGGGTCCGTACTGCCGCGAACCAAACTCCGATTTTTTTCGGCAAAACCTGTTCCTAGGCCATAAAAACTGAGTCTGGAAGCTGCAGAATAGCGTAATTAGTCCCCAAATTGACCCGTGAATCGATTTAAAAATCGCTCGTTTTCTGCTAAAAATAGAAAGTGGTGTGAAAATGGGTCCGTACTGCCGCGAACCAAACTGCGATTTTTTTCGGCAAAACGTGTTCCTAGGCCATAAAAACTGAGTATGAAAGCTGCAGAATAGCGTAATTAGTCCCCAAATTGACCCGTGAATCGATTTAAAAATCGCTCGTTTTCTGCTAAAAATAGAAAGTGGTGTGAAAATGGGTCCGTACTGCCGCGAACCAAACTGCGATTTTTTTCGGCAAAACGTGTTCCTAGGCCATAAAAACTGAGTCTGGAAGCTGCAGAATAGCGTAATTAGTCCCCAAATTGACCCGTGAATCGATTTAAAAATCGCTCGTTTTCTGCTAAAAATAGAAAGTGGTGTGAAAATGGGTCCGTACTGCCGCGAACCAAACTGCGAATTTTTTCGGCAAAACGTGTTCCTAGGCCATAAAAACTGAGTCTGGAAGCTGCAGAATAGCGTAATTAGTCCCCAAATTGACCCGTGAATCGATTTAAAAATCGCTCGTTTTCTGATAAAAATAGAAAGTGGTGTGAAAATGGGTCCGTACTGCCGCGAACCAAACTCCGATTTTTTTCGGCAAAACCTGTTCCTAGGCCATAAAAACTGAGTCTGGAAGCTGCAGAATAGCGTAATTAGTCCCCAAATTGACCCGTGAATCGATTTAAAAAATCGCTCGTTTTCTGCTAAAAATAGAAAGTGGTGTGAAAATGGGTCCGTACTGCCGCGAACCAAACTGTGATTTTTTTCGGCAAAACGTGTTCCTAGGCCATAAAAAACTGAGTCTGGAAGCTGCAGAATAGCGTAATTAGTCCCCAAATTGACCCGTGAATCAATTTAAAAATCGCTCGTTTTCTGCTAAAAATAGAAAGTGGTGTGAAAATGGGTCCGTACTGCCGCGAACCAAACTCCGATTTTTTTTGGCAAAACCTGTTCCTAGGCCATAAAAACTGAGTCTGGAAGCTGCAGAATAGCGTAATTAGTCCCCAAATTGACCCGTGAATCGATTTAAAAATCGCTCGTTTTCTGCTAAAAATAGAAAGTGGTGTGAAAATGGGTCCGTACTGCCGCGAACCAAAATGCGATTTTTTTCGGCAAACGTGTTCCTAGGCCATAAAAACTGAGTCTGGAAGCCGCAGAATAGCGTAATTAGTCCCCAAATTGACCCGTGAATCGATTTAAAAATCGCTCGTTTTCTGCTAAAAATAGAAAGTGGTGTTAAAATGGGTCCGTACTGCCGCGAACCAAAATGCGATTTTTTTCGGCAAACGTGTTCCTAGGCCATAAAAACTGAGTCTGGAAGCTGCAGAATAGCGTAATTAGTCCCAAATTGACCCGTGAATCGATTTAAAAATCGCTCGTTTTCTGCTAAAAATAGAAAGTGGTGTGAAAATGGGTCCGTACTGCCGCGAACCAAACTCCGATTTTTTTCGGCAAAACCTGTTCCTAGGCCATAAAAACTGAGTCTGGAAGCTGCAGAATAGCGTAATTAGTCCCCAAATTGACCCGTGAATCGATTTAAAAATCGCTCGTTTTCTGCTAAAAATAGAAAGTGGTGTGAAAATGGGTCCGTACTGCCGCGAACCAAACTGCGAATTTTTTCGGCAAAACGTGTTCCTAGGCCATAAAAACTGAGTCTGGAAGCTGCAGAATAGCGTAATTAGTCCCCAAATTGACCCGTGAATCGATTTAAAAATCGCTCGTTTTCTGCTAAAAATAGAAAGTGGTGTGAAAATGGGTCCGTACTGCCGCGAACCAAACTCCGATTTTTTTTGGCAAAACCTGTTCCTAGGCCATAAAAACTGAGTCTGGAAGCTGCAGAATAGCGTAATTAGTCCCCAAATTGACCCGTAAATCGATTTAAAAATCGCTCGTTTTCTGCTAAAAATAGAAAGTGGTGTGAAAATGGGTCCGTACTGCCGCGAACCAAAATGCGATTTTTTTCGGCAAACGTGTTCCTAGGCCATAAAAACTGAGTCTGGAAGCTGCAGAATAACGTAATTAGACCCCAAATTGACCCGTGAATCGATTTAAAAATCGCTCGTTTTCTACTAAAAATACAAAGTGGTGTGAAAATGGGTCCGTACTACCGCGAACCAAACTGCGATTTTTTTCGGCAAAACGTGTTCCTAGGCCATAAAAACTGAGTCTGGAAGCTGCAGAATAGCGTAATTAGTCCCCAAATTGACCCGTGAATCGATTTAAAAATCGCTCGTTTTCTGCTAAAAATAGAAAGTGGTGTGAAAATGGGTCCGTACTGCCGCGAACCAAACTCCGATTTTTTTCGGCAAAACGTGTTCCTAGGCCATAAAAACTGAGTCTGGAAGCCGCAGAATAGCGTAATTAGTCCCCAAATTGACCCGTGAATCGATTTAAAAATCGCTCGTTTTCTGCTAAAAATAGAAAGTGGTGTGAAAATGGGTCCGTACTGCCGCGAACCAAACTCCGATTTTTTTCGGCAAAACCTGTTCCTAGGCCATAAAAACTGAGTCTGGAAGCTGCAGAATAGCGTAATTAGTCCCCAAATTGACCCGTGAATCGATTTAAAAATCGCTCGTTTTCTGCTAAAAAATAGAAAGTGGTGTGAAAATGGGTCCGTACTGCCGCGAACCAAACTGCGATTTTTTTCGGCAAAACGTGTTCCTAGGCCATAAAAACTGAGTCTGGAAGCTGCAGAATAGCGTAATTAGTCCCCAAATTGACCAGTGAATCGATTTAAAAATCGCTCATTTTCTGATAAAAATAGAAAGTGGTGTGAAAATGGGTCCGTACTGCCGCGAACCAAACTCCGATTTTTTTCGGCAAAACGTGTTCCTAGGCCATAAAAACTGAGTCTGGAAGCCGCAGAATAGCGTAATTAGTCCCCAAATTGACCCGTGAATCGATTTAAAAATCGCTCGTTTTCTGCTAAAAATAGAAAGTGGTGTGAAAATGGGTCCGCACTGCCGCGAACCAAAATGCGATTTTTTTCGGCAAACGTGTTCCTAGGCCCATAAAAACTGAGTCTAGAAGCTGCAGAATAGCGTAATTAGTCCCCAAATTGACCCGTGAATCGATTTAAAAATCGCTCGTTTTCTGCTAAAAATAGAAAGTGGTGTGAAAATGGGTCCGTACTGCCGCGAACCAAACTCCGATTTTTTTCGGCAAAACCTGTTCCTAGGCCATAAAAACTGAGTCTGGAAGCTGCAGAATAGCGTAATTAGTCCCCAAATTGACCCGTGAATCGATTTAAAAATCGCTCGTTTTCTGCTAAAAATAGAAAGTGGTGTGAAAATGGGTCCGTACTGCCGCGAACCAAAATGCGATTTTTTTCGGCAAACGTGTTCCTAGGCCATAAAAACTGAGTCTGGAAGCCGCAGAATAGCGTAATTAGTCCCCAAATTGACCCGTGAATCGATTTAAAAATCGCTCGTTTTCTGCTAAAAATAGAAAGTGGTGTTAAAATGGGTCCGTACTGCCGCGAACCAAAATGCGATTTTTTTCGGCAAACGTGTTCCTAGGCCATAAAAACTGAGTCTGGAAGCTGCAGAATAGCGTAATTAGTCCCCAAATTGACCCGTGAATCGATTTAAAAATCGCTCGTTTTCTGCTAAAAATAGAAAGTGGTGTGAAAATGGGTCCGTACTGCCGCGAACCAAACTCCGATTTTTTTCGGCAAACGTGTTCCTAGGCCATAAAAACTGAGTCTGGAAGCTGCAGAATAGCGTAATTAGTCCCCAAATTGACCCGTGAATCGATTTAAAAATCGCTCGTTTTCTGCTAAAAATAGAAAGTGGTGTGAAAATGGGTCCGTACTGCCGCGAACCAAACTCCGATTTTTTTCGGCAAAACCTGTTCCTAGGCCATAAAAACTGAGTCTGGAAGCTGCAGAATAGCGTAATTAGTCCCCAAATTGACCCGTGAATCGATTTAAAAATCGCTCGTTTTTCTGCTAAAAATAGAAAGTGGTGTGAAAATGGGTCCGTACTGCCGCGAACCAAACTGCGATTTTTTTTCGGCAAAACGTGTTCCTAGGCCATAAAAACTGAGTATGAAAGCTGCAGAATAGCGTAATTAGTCCCCAAATTGACCCGTGAATCGATTTAAAAATCGCTCGTTTTCTGCTAAAAATAGAAAGTGGTGTGAAAATGGGTCCGTACTGCCGCGAACCAAACTGCGATTTTTTTCGGCAAAACGTGTTCCTAGGCCATAAAAACTGAGTCTGGAAGCTGCAGAATAGCGTAATTAGTCCCCAAATTGACCCGTGAATCGATTTAAAAATCGCTCGTTTTCTGCTAAAAATAGAAAGTGGTGTGAAAATGGGTCCGTACTGCCGCGAACCAAACTGCGAATTTTTTCGGCAAAACGTGTTCCTAGGCCATAAAAACTGAGTCTGGAAGCTGCAGAATAGCGTAATTAGTCCCCAAATTGACCCGTGAATCGATTTAAAAATCGCTCGTTTTCTGATAAAAATAGAAAGTGGTGTGAAAATGGGTCCGTACTGCCGCGAACCAAACTCCGATTTTTTTCGGCAAAACCTGTTCCTAGGCCATAAAAACTGAGTCTGGAAGCTGCAGAATAGCGTAATTAGTCCCCAAATTGACCCGTGAATCGATTTAAAAATCGCTCGTTTTCTGCTAAAAATAGAAAGTGGTGTGAAAATGGGGTCCGTACTGCCGCGAACCAAACTGTGATTTTTTTCGGCAAAACGTGTTCCTAGGCCATAAAAACTGAGTCTGGAAGCTGCAGAATAGCGTAATTAGTCCCCAAATTGACCCGTGAATCAATTTAAAAATCGCTCGTTTTCTGCTAAAAATAGAAAGTGGTGTGAAAATGGGTCCGTACTGCCGCGAACCAAACTCCGATTTTTTTTGGCAAAACCTGTTCCTAGGCCATAAAAACTGAGTCTGGAAGCTGCAGAATAGCGTAATTAGTCCCCAAATTGACCCGTGAATCGATTTAAAAATCGCTCGTTTTCTGCTAAAAATAGAAAGTGGTGTGAAAATGGGTCCGTACTGCCGCGAACCAAAATGCGATTTTTTTCGGCAAACGTGTTCCTAGGCCATAAAAACTGAGTCTGGAAGCCGCAGAATAGCGTAATTAGTCCCCAAATTGACCCGTGAATCGATTTAAAAATCGCTCGTTTTCTGCTAAAAATAGAAAGTGGTGTTAAAATGGGTCCGTACTGCCGCGAACCAAAATGCGATTTTTTTTCGGCAAACGTGTTCCTAGGCCATAAAAACTGAGTCTGGAAGCTGCAGAATAGCGTAATTAGTCCCCAAATTGACCCGTGAATCGATTTAAAAATCGCTCGTTTTTCTGCTAAAAATAGAAAGTGGTGTGAAAATGGGTCCGTACTGCCGCGAACCAAACTCCGATTTTTTTCGGCAAAACCTGTTCCTAGGCCATAAAAACTGAGTCTGGAAGCTGCAGAATAGCGTAATTAGTCCCCAAATTGACCCGTGAATCGATTTAAAAATCGCTCGTTTTCTGCTAAAAATAGAAAGTGGTGTGAAAATGGGTCCGTACTGCCGCGAACCAAACTGCGAATTTTTTCGGCAAAACGTGTTCCTAGGCCATAAAAACTGAGTCTGGAAGCTGCAGAATAGCGTAATTAGTCCCCAAATTGACCCGTGAATCGATTTAAAAATCGCTCGTTTTCTGCTAAAAATAGAAAGTGGTGTGAAAATGGGTCCGTACTGCCGCGAACCAAACTCCGATTTTTTTTGGCAAAAACCTGTTCCTAGGCCATAAAAACTGAGTCTGGAAGCTGCAGAATAGCGTAATTAGTCCCCAAATTGACCCGTAAATCGATTTAAAAATCGCTCGTTTTCTGCTAAAAATAGAAAGTGGTGTGAAAATGGGTCCGTACTGCCGCGAACCAAAATGCGATTTTTTTCGGCAAACGTGTTCCTAGGCCATAAAAACTGAGTCTGGAAGCTGCAGAATAACGTAATTAGACCCCAAATTGACCCGTGAATCGATTTAAAAATCGCTCGTTTTCTACTAAAAATACAAAGTGGTGTGAAAATGGGTCCGTACTACCGCGAACCAAACTGCGATTTTTTTCGGCAAAACGTGTTCCTAGGCCATAAAAACTGAGTCTGGAAGCTGCAGAATAGCGTAATTAGTCCCCAAATTGACCCGTGAATCGATTTAAAAATCGCTCGTTTTCTGCTAAAAATAGAAAGTGGTGTGAAAATGGGTCCGTACTGCCGCGAACCAAACTCCGATTTTTTTCGGCAAAACGTGTTCCTAGGCCATAAAAACTGAGTCTGGAAGCCGCAGAATAGCGTAATTAGTCCCCAAATTGACCCGTGAATCGATTTAAAAATCGCTCGTTTTCTGCTAAAAATAGAAAGTGGTGTGAAAATGGGTCCGTACTGCCGCGAACCAAACTCCGATTTTTTTCGGCAAAACCTGTTCCTAGGCCATAAAAACTGAGTCTGGAAGCTGCAGAATAGCGTAATTAGTCCCCAAATTGACCCGTGAATCGATTTAAAAATCGCTCGTTTTCTGCTAAAAATAGAAAGTGGTGTGAAAATGGGTCCGTACTGCCGCGAACCAAACTGCGATTTTTTTCGGCAAAACGTGTTCCTAGGCCATAAAAACTGAGTCTGGAAGCTGCAGAATAGCGTAATTAGTCCCCAAATTGACCAGTGAATCGATTTAAAAATCGCTCATTTTCTGATAAAAATAGAAAGTGGTGTGAAAATGGGTCCGTACTGCCGCGAACCAAACTCCGATTTTTTTCGGCAAAACGTGTTCCTAGGCCAT
>JAQQBG010000783.1:7500-10000 GCA_032199755.1 Ambrosia artemisiifolia
GCCTAAGCCACACGTTTTTCCAGGATGTTGCCAGGCAACCATGCCTTGTCCCTTGCCCAAGCCCCACCTCGTTGCCTAAGAAACTGACCACGATGCCTTTGAATGACACACCATGTGTCCTTTCAGTGTTGGTGAGCGATCAGGAAACAAGAGGCTGGCCTAGTAAACTGACCACGATGCACTGTGAGCAAGCATAGTGCCTTTGCCTAAGCCACACGTTGTTCCAGGATGTTGCCAGGCAACCATGCATTGTCCCTTGCCCAAGCCCCACATCGTTGCCTAAGGAACTGACCACGATGCCTTAGACTGACACACCCTTGGGTCCTTTCAAGGTTGGTGAGCGACCAAGCAATAAGAGGCTGGCCTAGTAAACTAACCACGATGCACTGTGAGCAAGCATAGTGAGTTGCCTAAGTCCCCACATTGTTCCAGGATGTTGCCCGAGTACAACGGGCCCGAATACGATCGAAAGGGCCAACGGGCCCGAACACAACCCGTTAAACTATTTTACCCGAAAACATGATACGATGACACTAATCAACTCTAACCATGCCCGCGAGCAAGCACGCAAAGTTTCGTGGCGATTAGGCGTCGTTCGGTGGTGTTTCGGAGAACACCGGGTGTTGGATGGATGCCCGGCCCGCGGGCCCACGGACCCGAAAGCAAAGTATTTTTACGGGACCCTTATATTTCGTTATTTCGAAGGCTCACACAAAGTTTCGTGGCGATCCTAGATCCTTTGATATGGTTTAGGGCCAATCACATAGTCCGGCGCACCGTCAATGGCCCGGTCAACGGGCTGACCCGATCAAGGCGGACCGTGACACCAAACGTCTCTGGTTAGCCCCTAGAACACCCACGTAAAGTTTCGTGGCGATCCGACGTCGTTTGATGGGTTTACGATGATTACATAACGAATAAACGTCCCGGGCCGACCGAGCCCGGCCCACGGGCCCACGGGACCCGAACCCAGAATTTTCCGGTTCCGAACATCTTAAAACATTGCCCCGAGGCACCACGCAAAATTTCGTGCCAATCCGACGTCGTTTGATGGGTTTTTGATAGGGTCCCAAAAAATTATCATTCCTCAAAAAATTAATGTCTATTCCTGAAACTTAACTTTTTGTGCAATATGTATATATAGGGGAGGGGTGTGTGTTGGGAAGGGCTTGCCTGGGTGAGGCTTGGCAGCGCCCAAGGAGGCCTTGTTGGCCGAGAAACAAGGCTGCCAAGGCCTTGTACACAAGCTAAATTGCCCCAAGCAAGCCACGAACTCGAGAACCAAGTGCCCCTCCTGCCCACGTTGCCTAGGAATGTTGCCCAACGACTTGGTTTCTCGCACAACGACTCGTGTACATAGGCCCAACGAGCAGCAAACCTCGAAAATTATCAATCCTCGAAAATTTAATGTCTGTTCCTGTCACAATGCTTTTTGTGAAATATGTATATATAAGGGAGACATGGGGCTTGAGCAACCCCAGTGCCCGACTAAGGCAAGTGAGGGCATACGAGATGAGAGGTTTCAAGCCTATTGTAGCACGAGGTGTGTCTCCCCAAGCCATGTTGCCTAAAAATCTAGCCTCGTGCCTTGTAAATGCCCCACATCATGCCTAGTTGTAAGCACGTTTGCTAGTGAATTGATGGATGCTTGGCAAAGACGCCCCACATTGTGCAGCATGTTGCCTAGTAGACAAGCCATGTTGCCTTGAATTATGCTTGTTTCCCACACGACGACTAGAACGATGGCTTGACGATGGCCTACAATGGGCATGCCTTCAAAAAATTATCATTCCTCAAAAAATTAATGTCTGTTCCTGTCACTTTACTTTTTGTGCAGAATGTATATATAGGGGGGTAAGGTGTCTTGGCCAAGCTAGTGCGGCCCCTCTCTTGAACTAGCACTAGCAGACCATCTTGTTGGCAGGATCAAAGCACGTGAAAACGTTGTGGGTGATGAAGTGTGTTGGCACGCCCAAGCCTAGACCTGATACACCACAAGATGGACCGCCATGATGGGTATGAGATGAGAATCCTCATGTCGTCTCCATCATGGCATTCAGCCATGGGTTATCATTGCCTTCGGGCAATGGTGCCCATGGCTGGCCGCTTCGAGGACGTCATGGGATATCGTTGCCTTCGGGCATCGGTGCCCATGACCGCCATGATGGGTATGAGATGAGAATCCTCATGTTGTACCCATCATGGCAAGCAGCCATGGGTTAACATTGCCTTCGGGCAGTGGTGCCCATGGCTGGCCGCCATGATGGGTATGAGATGAGAATCCTCATGTCGTACCCATCATGGCATTCAGCCATGGGTTATCATCGCCTTCGGGCAGTGGTGCCCATGGCTGGCCGCTTTCGAGAACGTCATGGGTTATCGTTTCCTTTGGAGCGGTGCCCATGGCTGGTTGCCTTCAAGATTGTCCCTTATCGAGATTTGTCCCGCTGTTGTGATGCTTCGATTCCAAACATCATAGACAGATAAGCTGAGAGCAGGA
>JAQQBG010000783.1:17500-20000 GCA_032199755.1 Ambrosia artemisiifolia
ACTGACCACGATGCACTGTGAACAAGCATAGTGCCTTGCCTAAGCCCCACTTTGTTCCAGGATGTTGCCAGACAACCATGCCTTGTCCCTTGCCCAAGCCCCACATCGTTGCCTAAGGAACTGACCACGATGCCTTTGATTGACACACCATGGGTCCTTTCAGGATTGGTGAGCGACCAGGCAACAAGAGGCTGGCATAGTAAATTCTGACCACGATGCACTGTGAACAAGCATAGTGCCTTTGCCTAAGCCACACGTTTTTCCAGGATGTTGCCAGGCAACCATGCCTTGTCCCTTGCCCAAGCCCCACCTCGTTGCCTAAGAAACTGACCACGATGCCTTTGAATGACACACCATGTGTCCTTTCAGTGTTGGTGAGCGATCAGGAAACAAGAGGCTGGCCTAGTAAACTGACCACGATGCACTGTGAGCAAGCATAGTGCCTTTGCCTAAGCCACACGTTGTTCCAGGATGTTGCCAGGCAACCATGCATTGTCCCTTGCCCAAGCCCCACATCGTTGCCTAAGGAACTGACCACGATGCCTTAGACTGACACACCCTTGGGTCCTTTCAAGGTTGGTGAGCGACCAAGCAATAAGAGGCTGGCCTAGTAAACTAACCACGATGCACTGTGAGCAAGCATAGTGAGTTGCCTAAGTCCCCACATTGTTCCAGGATGTTGCCCGAGTACAACGGGCCCGAATACGATCGAAAGGGCCAACGGGCCCGAACACAACCCGTTAAACTATTTTACCCGAAAACATGATACGATGACACTAATCAACTCTAACCATGCCCGCGAGCAAGCACGCAAAGTTTCGTGGCGATTAGGCGTCGTTCGGTGGTGTTTCGGAGAACACCGGGTGTTGGATGGATGCCCGGCCCGCGGGCCCACGGACCCGAAAGCAAAGTATTTTTACGGGACCCTTATATTTCGTTATTTCGAAGGCTCACACAAAGTTTCGTGGCGATCCTAGATCCTTTGATATGGTTTAGGGCCAATCACATAGTCCGGCGCACCGTCAATGGCCCGGTCAACGGGCTGACCCGATCAAGGCGGACCGTGACACCAAACGTCTCTGGTTAGCCCCTAGAACACCCACGTAAAGTTTCGTGGCGATCCGACGTCGTTTGATGGGTTTACGATGATTACATAACGAATAAACGTCCCGGGCCGACCGAGCCCGGCCCACGGGCCCACGGGACCCGAACCCAGAATTTTCCGGTTCCGAACATCTTAAAACATTGCCCCGAGGCACCACGCAAAATTTCGTGCCAATCCGACGTCGTTTGATGGGTTTTTGATAGGGTCCCAAAAAATTATCATTCCTCAAAAAATTAATGTCTATTCCTGAAACTTAACTTTTTGTGCAATATGTATATATAGGGGAGGGGTGTGTGTTGGGAAGGGCTTGCCTGGGTGAGGCTTGGCAGCGCCCAAGGAGGCCTTGTTGGCCGAGAAACAAGGCTGCCAAGGCCTTGTACACAAGCTAAATTGCCCCAAGCAAGCCACGAACTCGAGAACCAAGTGCCCCTCCTGCCCACGTTGCCTAGGAATGTTGCCCAACGACTTGGTTTCTCGCACAACGACTCGTGTACATAGGCCCAACGAGCAGCAAACCTCGAAAATTATCAATCCTCGAAAATTTAATGTCTGTTCCTGTCACAATGCTTTTTGTGAAATATGTATATATAAGGGAGACATGGGGCTTGAGCAACCCCAGTGCCCGACTAAGGCAAGTGAGGGCATACGAGATGAGAGGTTTCAAGCCTATTGTAGCACGAGGTGTGTCTCCCCAAGCCATGTTGCCTAAAAATCTAGCCTCGTGCCTTGTAAATGCCCCACATCATGCCTAGTTGTAAGCACGTTTGCTAGTGAATTGATGGATGCTTGGCAAAGACGCCCCACATTGTGCAGCATGTTGCCTAGTAGACAAGCCATGTTGCCTTGAATTATGCTTGTTTCCCACACGACGACTAGAACGATGGCTTGACGATGGCCTACAATGGGCATGCCTTCAAAAAATTATCATTCCTCAAAAAATTAATGTCTGTTCCTGTCACTTTACTTTTTGTGCAGAATGTATATATAGGGGGGGTAAGGTGTCTTGGCCAAGCTAGTGCGGCCCCTCTCTTGAACTAGCACTAGCAGACCATCTTGTTGGCAGGATCAAAGCACGTGAAAACGTTGTGGGTGATGAAGTGTGTTGGCACGCCCAAGCCTAGACCTGATACACCACAAGATGGACCGCCATGATGGGTATGAGATGAGAATCCTCATGTCGTCTCCATCATGGCATTCAGCCATGGGTTATCATTGCCTTCGGGCAATGGTGCCCATGGCTGGCCGCTTCGAGGACGTCATGGGATATCGTTGCCTTCGGGCATCGGTGCCCATGACCGCCATGATGGGTATGAGATGAGAATCCTCATGTTGTACCCATCATGGCAAGCAGCCATGGGTTAACATTGCCTTCGGGCAGTGGTGCCCATGGCTGGC
>JAQQBG010000784.1:0-29665 GCA_032199755.1 Ambrosia artemisiifolia
GAGGAAATTTTTAGTTTAAACCGTCAAGATTTTTTAAAACATAAGTAGATTTTTTTTATTTTGTCTTTGCAGTGCTGGCAGTACGCGGCACTTTTCGGGCACGGCCCGCGCGGCCAGCTTGGCCTAATCCCAGGGCGGTCGGCGCGCGCGCTGCGGCTGGAATTGGAAGCAGGGGCCGCGGCTCGCGCGCGCCTCCTCTGCGAGTTTTACAGAGGGAAAGGCGACCGGAAGCAGCGCGCGTTGTTCTCAGGGAAAAAGAGACAAAGAATACAGAAAATCTCGAAAAAAAAAAGTTATTGAAAAAACCAGCGCCGCACGCGGAGCCAAACAACCAGGGAAAAAAAGTTTGGTGCCCAAAACCGCGTGGAAAATAAAACCCACACGCGCGCGGCCGAAAAGTTGTTTGTTTGTTTCGCTATTCTTTGACGGGCGTCGTGCGGTGCGGGGAGGGAACTCCCGCCACGCCCCGCCACCATCGATTCGCGGACGCGCCGGGGAAAAGTCTTGACCGAAGAGGAATTGTCCACCACTTTGCCTCGGCAAGAAGGAGGCGCAGCGCGCAGCGCACGCGGGCAGGCGGGCCGCCTCCGAGCAGACCCTCTCCTGCGTGGCTCCACCCCCGCCGCCCCGCCGCCCCGCCGCCGCCCCACTTCGGCTCCCCGGTCGCGTCCGCGCCATTTTCAGCCTTCTTGGCGCTGCTCCGCGCTGCTCCGCGCTGCTCCGCCCCGGCCGAGCCTTACGCACTTTGAATTCCCGCACTAATAGCCCGCCCGGCCCGGCCCGCCCGGCCCGGCTGGCTCCCCCTGTCGCCGCCATTCCCTATGTATGCAACTGGGATAAGGCGCCATGCCCTCGCCTCGGCCTGCCCGGCCCGGGCTGGGGAGCGTAGAGAGGCGTAGCTGCGCCGGGCCGCCACGCGGATAGGCCTTTGTTGGCTTGGCGCCGTTTCCGGGATTACGCTTTCATGAAGCGCTTTCCCGTGATTTTCGAGATTCGATTCAGTTAGGACCCCCCGCGCAGCGCTGAGCCCTCTGGCTTTTATCTCGCCCCTTTTTTTCCCCGTCTCGTCGCTGCAGCATGCTGCCTCGGCCGGCCGCGCGTGTGCGACGCGTGCAACAAGGGCGCATCCGCAACGTCACCGCCGTGCGGATGCGTCCTTGTTGCTGCTGCGGGACCTGTGATGATGATGAATGTGTTCGAGATTGCAATTCTATTTGGACGCGGCCATGCTCCGGAAGACTCGTGTCACCGGCACAAATTCCAAGCATCTGTTCCGGCCTCCTCAGAGTGGTCGCTGAACAGTGCTTGAGCGTTGTGACTCCGCTCCTAGATTCCCTTTTTTTTTGCCTGGCTGCTCTCGAAAGGCGTTTTGACACCGCACGCGGCCCTTCCCCAAAGCCCTTGCTCTGGCCCGCAAGAAGGAGGGCGCACCGATGATAGGCGGCAAGAGGCAGCGGGCTGTGCGCGCCGAGGGCGGCCAGGGCCTTGGCGGGGCCTTGGCGGGGCCGTGCCGTGCACAGTGGGCAGAAACCGGTGAGGGCGGCCAAAACTCTGGGCATGTTTCGACCTCCAGAGTCGTTAAAAAGTGCTCGAATCAATAAGCATATGATCCCATCAATGGATTCCTTGTTCCAAGAGCAAGCCATTGATGGGGTCATACGCTCGATTCGAGCACTATTTAACGACTCTGGAGGTCGAAACATGCCCAGAGTTTTGGCCGCCTTCACCGGTTTCTGGCATATCCACTGTGCCGGGCCTCCCTGCTCCCGCCCGGCCAGTGTGCCGGAGGAGGGACAGAGGGCCCCCCTGGGACGCGCCGACGCGACGCGCACGTGAGCGGCTCCGAAGGGGCAGGGGGAGGGGGCGGGGCGGCTTACAGAAGCATTGCAGATTGCGAACGGAATTAGGGAGAAATCGAGACACCAAGACGGCGGCCGCCCCGCCCCCGCCCCGCCACACTTTGAGGTTTCGCTTGTCCGGGTCCGTTAGGCCCTCCCGCTGACCCTGCCCCTGCCGAATCAGGGCCAAAGCGGTGCGGACCAGAAGCCCTTCCCTGATTTTTTTTTCTCTCTCTGCGTTTTATTTCGCGTGTGCTTGTCTCCCCTTGTCGCACGCGTGTGGCGGCAGCGCGGAACGCTGACTTGAGAACCAATTCCTCCCTCGCTGTTTTTTTTTTTTTGTTTTTTTTTGTTTTGCTTTGTTTCGGTCCTTGCGCATCCCGTTTCGACTCGCTCTGTCCTTGTCGATTAATTCCTGGAGCGAATAAACGGACGGAGGCGCGTCGCTGCATCCCGGCGACAAGGGCGTATCCGTGCAGTCATTGCCAAGCAGATAGGCCCCTTCTTGTTTCCGGGACGCGTCGGTGTCGACTTGACGCGGAACCGTCCGCGCGGCCCACCGCCGGGCGCGTTTCGGAAAACAAGATTAAGTAAATAAAAAAGTGACAGCGCCAAAACACTCTCCCACACAGACACACACCAGTGGCGATGCGGGCACACGTTACAAATGACACGCACACAGACGGGCTGCCTTGCGCACACACACCCACACGAACAGGTCCACTCATAGCAGACGACAGGGGCCGACACTCTGACAGACCTGCCGGCTGGGCTGGGCGGCATGTAGGCAGTGGGGCCACCACGCGGTCAGCATACGAATAGAGCCCTCCCTCCCTCCCTTAATGGCGATTGAATTGGAGGGTCATGGGGACGGGAAGGGCGGCCGGCAGCGCCCTCTGTCGTGGTGGGTGCGAGAGAGAGAGGGCGTGCTGGCTCCCACAATGACGGCCAGTGTGAGAAATTCGGCGAGGATTTCCTCCGCTTGCCGACTTTGCTGAGGGCCAGTGGATTGCTCTTTAAACGAGGGTATCCATTGGTGGAGTCATGCGCTCGATTCGAACACTGTTGAACGGCTCTGGAGACGGGGCCAATGCCCCCACCCTCGGCGACGCCACGCTCCAGCCGCTTCCAGGGGCAGCCGCAGCCATTGATTTTGGTGCGCGGTTCATCTCCCGCTTCGAGGAGTGCAGGGCCGCCAACTCGCGGGGGTAACTGCATTACATTAGGCGCCGCGCTAGACTTTTGTTGGCGGGGGGTTGGCGGCGCTGGTGGGGGGCGATCAGGTTCGTTTGCCACGTCCGTGATGGGGATTAGTTCGCTTGGTTTCGTTGCGTGGAATTGGATTATTGCCTCCCGGTGCGTGGCAGCGTGGCGCAGCGTAGCGCAGCGTGGCAAGGAGGGGCGCAAGCGAGCGCAAGCGCGCCGGAAACGAGCCGAGAGGCAGAGGAAAAGCGCGGGAAACGTTTTTCATATTGAACGTTTTGGAGGGTGTGCTGTGCGGCCGGCAGGGTGTGGCGGCGCGGCGGCGGGATGGCGCCGGCTCTCTCACAAAAGGGTTTCCTCGACAATCGATCCCTCGGCATCAGGGACTCGACGAGCATGGCTGGGGCGTCGCGGTTCGGTGCCACTCTCGCTGTCGTTGGGGTCCACGCCCCGCCGCCCCGCCGCCCCACCAAGGAGCGCGCGCTGGAGATACCGCGCGGCCGGGCGGACGGACGGACGGACGAACAGACAGACAGACAGACCGTCCACCGAAAGGATGCGCAGCCAACTCGGTGAAACAGGACGTCGTTTTTCAGCTCCTCCATCGATTTGTCTGGCCGGGTGGACGGCCCCGCCTCCAGCGCGGCCTCCAGCACGGCCTCCAGCACGGCCTCCAGCACGGCCTCCATGGCAGCGGGGTGTCGATGCGAGGTGACGCGGCGGAGGGTGCGGCGGCCAGGTGGGGGCGCTGGAGCTGGATGCGGTGGACTCCAGCGGAGGCAATTCGTCTCCAGGAGGCATGACCCCTTTAATGCATATTGATGCTCGCCGCGACCTCTGCTTTGGCGCCGTCAGAGTGCAGCAGACCGGCAGACAGACAGACAGACAGACAGACAGGGGGCAGGCCGACGGGCGGACGGTTCCAAGGTGTGCGCGTGGACGGTGATTTCTGCTGATCGCTGCGAGGGAAACCCTTTGGGATTGATGTGTTCATTGGATCCCCCCACACCAGCGGCAGGGCGGGGCACTGCTGGAAAGGGACTGTTGCACAGGCCGGTAATGCCCAGCGCCAATGTGCACACAGATACTGATCAGCAGCGCAGTGCAGGGCCGCAGCGCTTCGGCCCTTCTCCCTCACCCGTGGGGGCGGCAGTGCGCGGCTCCCCGACCCTCCCCAAAAAAGCTACCGGGCTGTGGGACCCAACACGTACGAGTACGAGTACTGAATCTCTCTCATTGCGGGAGGTTGGTGCGGCGGCCGTCCGCCAGGCGGCGCCAGTAGTCTGGGCGCCACCGCGGCCGCGTTAGGGGGTCGGAAAATTAGTGGAGAGACATTGATGGAAGCGTCGGGGCCGCACCAGGCAGGCAGGCAGGCCGGGCCGTTGGTTAGGCGGGAATGGTGGCGGTCCTGAGGTGTAAATAGGGCCCGAAATGGGTTGTGTCCATACTGAGGTTGGCAATAGTGGGGCGGTGGCAGGCGGAAGCGGGGGGCGGTGGGGGCGTCCGACGCGCCACGAGTGAATGGGTGTGCAATGAGCAGAATGGCTCTGGGGAGGTGGAGGGGGCGGCGAGGGGAAGACGCGCCCCCTCGCCGATATTGATGGTCTGATTGCTCGTGCAGTGTCTACACGCAGAGAGGTGTCGACCATCAGGCCGTGCAACGTTGTCGCGTGCCTCGCGGAGGGACGACAAAGGGAAAAGCGCAGGCTGGCGGTCGGTGGGCGCGTTGTTTGGCGGCTATTCAGGTTGGCGGCCCTGCTCGGCCCTGCCGCTGCGGCACCGCCACACAGTGGGCCAGAAACCAGTGAGGGCAGCCAAAACTCTGGGCATGTTTCGACCTCCAGAGTCGTTAAATAGTGCTCGAATCGAGCGCATGACCCCACCAATGGATTGCTCTGAAAACGAGGAATCCATTGATGGGGTCATACGCTCGATTCGAGCACTATTTAACGACTCTGGAGGTCGAAACATGCCCAGCGTTTTGGCCGCCTTCACCGGTTTCTGGCCCACTGTGCGCCACACGCCGCCACGCCCAGCGGATGAAAGGCGAATCCATCTCAGCTCGGCTGCCTCCTTTCACGCGTATTTTCACTTCGGCTGGTTTCCCCTCCGCTCGTTCCTGCGGCGCCGAGCAACGCCCCGCGATGAGAACGAGGAGGAAAGGGGAGGTTTTCTTGTTGTTTTCCGCGAGGCGGGTCATTTGAAATGAATAAATAAATGAATGAAGGGCGGTGGGAAGGAGGTGCGAGAGGCTCATGGAGTGTGAAGGATTAGGGCCGGACAAGCGCTCACCTCCGCACCTATCGCACTGACCCTTCCCCCTGCACTGGATGGCGCGCATAAAAATTTACACAGTCCGCAACGACCCCCCCCCCCCTTCCTTTTTCCTCGCCCATCTCTCCCCTCCCCCTTCGCCGCTCAACTAACCCCTCCCCCTCCCTTCCTCCTGCACCCCCTTTTGGCCCTTTTGGCCAGGTCCGGTCCTCCATCATGCCCCTATAGGACAAAGGCAGCGCCTCATGGAAACCTTTTGGGAGCGGCTGGGCCAAGTCAGAGCGGCCAACAAGGGAGCCACTCATACCTTCCTGATTTCAGGGGGACAAAAATTCCATGCTAGAACGGAAATACTCCATCGCCTTAAAAACACCTCAATACACTGTCCGGAAACTTAAGTTAAAATGTGGAGATCAAAATTTTAGTCTACAGCCAAATTTATTCTTTTCTTTCGGAGTGCACCTGTAGGAAAATGATGTTCCTTTTTGGGGGGAAAGGGGGGGGGGGGGCTATTCGCAGTGTAAGGGATGCAACAGCAGCGGCGCGACAATTTACCGACAGAGCGCGGCGCCCCTGTCCCTGCCTCACTCGTCACATTGGGGCGCAGCGGTGCGCAGCGATGCGCTGCAATGCCGAACGCGCGGCGGCAACAAGGACCTATCTGTGCGGCAATGACTGCGCAGATAGGGTGTGTTGCCGGGACGCATCGCGGGCGGCCCGACTGCCGTTAGTCGCCGGATGTTGCTATCGGCAGCGCGCGCACCAATAACGCGCCCATGCTTATTTACACCGCTGCAGGGTGGGGGGCCGCCCCGCCACTCCCCCCTCCCCTCCCCCACCACACTCATCACATCAAATATTTGACAAACAAAATTATGTCCGCGTGCGGTGTGGCCGCCTCCCGTCGCGTGCGGTCCGAAACCATCGACAAAAATCCGTCGTAATGTCATTACCCGCTGCTGTCTCTCTCTCGCACGCAGGCACGCCCCAGCGAGTGCGAGGGAGACGGACGCCGCGGGGCGCGTGCCGCAGCCCTAATGGAGTTACTCGGCGCAACAGTCTGGATTGACGTTAAAAAGAATCAGGACGAAAATTATTTTCGTCATTTTTACTCGGGGGCCGGCCTGGTTGCGGGTAGACGTGTCGCGTTAGGGAGATTATTTTCTCTCTGGCAGTCGCTGGATACGTTTGGGTCGTCGCGGCGCGCACAACCCCCTTGCCTGTGCTCTGCCCACTGCCAAAAGCATCCCCCCCCCCCCTTCCCATCCATCTCCGCGTGTGAACCGCTGATAGCACGGGGGGCAACCCGTCTAGTTTATGACCTGTTTGTTCGGCAAGACGCAAGTGCAATTAGAGAATGTGTGTGTGTGTGTGTATGTGTGTGTCTGGCCTGGGACGCTGACGACCCATTTATTCGGCAGTAGACGCAATTTGTCATGTGAGTGTGTGTGGGCCGTGCTTGTGAGGGTGAAAGGCCAACTCACAGGGGTTTCTAATGAGAAGCTGATTTGTGGTGTGCGAGTGTGTGCGCGTGTGTTTGTATGTAGGTGTCTGTGGTCTTGCTTCACACAGATTTAATTGAAACTATCTCTCTTGAGAAAAAAAAATTAGGAAAGGAGAGTCTTGCTTTATGACAAGCTGGAGACTTCAACGCAAGTTCAATTGGGCTTCTAGAGGACAAGAAAAAAAACTCCCATTTGACAGCATAATTGCTATACATTATTTCATAATTGACTTACACCAGTTTTTAATAGGCAGTAAGTGTGTCACGGGGATTCCTCCCCACCAGAGCAAAATTGACAGACGAATAAAAAAAAAAAAAAAGGAAAGAGAGAGCAGATAAAAACAGGAGAGGGGCCCCGCGTGACAACGGACGACGCAAACAAGGGACACAATATAACACACAACAGAAAACAAAATGCAAATTCTTTGCTCTGGACTCCCTATATACTCATCCCAGCCTCTTCCCAGTCTCGTCCTCATTTTGTTTTGCATTAATTCACCGGTGCTTCCCCCACCCCCGCGCGGGGGGCGGCGTGGCGTGGCGTGGCGTGGGGGCGGACGGGACCTGCCGCGCGCCGACTCTACTTGGCATTGTGTGTCGTGCACAACGCGGCGCCGTTTTTATTTCGCATTTATAATTTGCCCGCTGGATTTATGACCGTTTTGAGCACGTTTCCTTTTCAGCCGAGCAGCAACAACAACAAATGAGAAGGGCGGTGGAGTTGGCAGACGAGACGCACCCCACCCCCTCCAACTCGCTCTCCTAGAAGGGCTGGCCGATCATCTCTGCCCGGTGCGAGTAATTAATTTATTTTCGGAGGGTAGACGCATAGCAATGAGGTCAGGGGCAGGGGGGAGGTGTTTAGTAATTGGGTGCGGACCCGCGCGAGTCTGTTATCAGCGCGCCGCCGCCTTATCTATGGGAGAGCGACTGCGGGCCAGGGTCTGTTTGTTGGCGGCCTACCTGTCGATGATGACGGGGTCGGACGGCGTCTCGTTCCGGTTGCCACAACTCTTCTTGTCACAACACCGACTGCAAAGGGCGGAAGGGCAAGGGGTGAGTAAAACCATGCCACATTGAAAAAAAACATTTTTAAGGCCGGGGTTAGGTTATTATTTACCTGCACATGACTTCGTGTGTGAGCAGGACTCTGCACATTTCGGGGTTCTTGTCCTGTCCTTCGTAGACGATGGCCTGAAACCGATCCGGAAAAAGACAAAGCAGCCATGAAAAACATGAACACTGAAACGTCGAGCGCGTGCTAAACGTTTGCACCCGAGTAAAACCTTCGCAGGAGAAAATAAATGGTGCTGATTTCAAGGTCAATTTGGAGGCCACCTAATTGGGATTCTGTTCCGCCACACGGGAACACCCCCGCAAACGCGCGGTGCGGCTCGGCGGGCTCGGCGCGGCGCGGCGCTCCCCCATACGCAGGCTGGCCGTCGTGATGGGCCAGAAGTTGTTAGTCCGACCCGCAATGACCCACCACACCGCACCTACGCTGCACACACACACACACACACACACACAATACTGCCCTCTCTCGCTCCAACGCACGGCGCGCCATAGGGGAGAGAGACGTCCGAAGAGCGGCTCGTTCGGAAGCAGCCCGCCGCAGTACAGGCGGCGACCCGCGGCCGCTGCCCGCCCCGCCCCTAATGCGATCTCGCTGCCGTCACTGCCGACGGCTTCCCCTCCCCCTCCCTCCCCCTTCCCTCCCCTCCCCTCCCCCTCCCCCTCCCCCTCCCCGCCCCTCCACCGGAAACGATGACTATTTCACTGCAACTGACTTGTTCCGCCTTTAAATTTGCTTTCTTCCTGACGGTTCGTCAGTTTTCCCGGAAATCACACGTGGGGGCCGATGGCGAGGAGGAGCCTTTTAATATTAACCCTCCGCTTGAAGTAGTGCGTTGAGCAAAGCCCCGCGGCCCGGCATCGCCCGGCACTGCGAGCGCGCACACGCACGCATGAGGCCTCGCGCACCTGGATTACAGAGGTAAGCCCGCACGTGGACCACACTCACACACACATACACTGGCTCACCCTTCCCGTCCATTATTCAGACTTTGCTTATGGCCATCGAGTAGGCCCCGGCAATCGCCGTGGCGTGGCGTGGCGCGGCGGTCCAGGGAGGGGGCGAGGCGGGGGAGAGTGGCGCGCGGTAGTGCAGATCGGGTCGCAGCATCCACTAACTACAGCGTCCTAGTTTGTCAGTGGGCAGGTAGAGCTTGACCGAAGGCCGAGGGGGTTGCTGGGCTGGGACACGGGACACCGGCCAGTGGACGGCAGCCCCGCCCTGGCCGGCTACCCCCTGCGGGGCTTCGGGTATCGAGGAAAATGATCTGGCCCTAGTTATCATGGAGGTCTTGTGGGCGGCTGGGGGTCTGGGGGGCGTCCCAGTCCCTAGCAGCAGCCCTCGCAGGATGAGGGAAAAAACCTCGACGACGCCCTGCCCAGGGTTCAAATACCGCAGGCCATTTTTTTTTTCTTTCGTCTTTTTTGCGCGAAACGGCGCGGTGATAGTTCCTCCATGATGCAGCCTGCAAGCCTGCATGCATCCGTCTCTGTCGCACGCCCGCTAGTGGGAGAGAGACAGGCGCCTCATCTTCATCATCGCAGCGCGTCCTTTCCGTCTAACTACGTCGACGGGGAGGGTGTGCAGCCGCCATAGGACCAGCCCAGATAGGACCACCTTAACCTCGCCGCCCCGCCCGCCCCGCCCTGACCCTCCGGAGTAACTTCATCCCCCGGCCGGCCTCCCCCTCCCCTCCCCTCTCGCGTCTGGAACCATCCGTCTCTGCAGGCCCGCCAGGAATATCTAAAATGTAATCACGTGGTGCGCGTCCGTCCCGCTCGCACTGCGGGGAGGGGCGCGGCGCGGCGCGGCGTGCGGTGGGGGCCGCGCCACCCCTTCGAGGCTCAGATTCCCGGCCGGAGATACAGCCGTTCATCTGGATAGCGGCACCACGATGAAACCATGAAAAACGAATTCGCCCCCCGCACGCGCGCGCTTTCGGACCCGACACAAATTTATTATGAAAAAATGCGCGGTGGAAGAAACGTTGTGGCAAACGCACCTGCTTGGTGACGGCGTCGATTAACCGGACGTAGATGTCCTGTTCTTGCCTGACTCCTGAAAAAGAGGGGATCGAGAGCGTCAGAGATGAGTCGTTTCGGATCGCGGCGTTACAGCGTTGACAGTACTCACCATTGGCGTAGAGCAGCTGTAGCCTATAGTGGATGCCGTTGTTGGTCTTGGTCTCGTCGACCTCCTGCGGGCAGAGACATGGAGGGATTGAGACGTGGCGTGTTGATGTGGAGTCAGGCTTGAAGTGCCCCTCTGGCTAATCGTGGGGCGGCACCGCGGGGAGGGCGGGGGTGGTGTCGCGTGCCGCGGGCCGGGCCGGGCTATGGGTGGGGCGCCCTGCCTGCCCAGCCCAGCCCAGAGTGACCGCACGGCCGCACACTCCCCCGAATGGAGGTGTACTTCCAAAGCCGCAGGCCGACCTCAGCAGGGCCGACCCCGCGGCCGACCCAGACCCCGTCTCTAACCCCGCCGCCTGGCTCATCATATTAAAACGCTACACATCCCCCCCCCCCCTCCCCTTTCCCTCCCTCTCCCCCGCCAGACCGCAGAAACGAATGACCGTGTGGCATGTGAGGCGGGAGCAGGCCTGTCTCTCTCGCACTCAGTGGGCCAGAAGACCATTGTTGGCGAACGGAACGATTTTCTTTTCGAACCCCTTTGTCCTGTGATTTGCAAATTATTGCGTACCGGCTGATTCTACGGCCCTTATTTTTCAGGCTGTCAGCAAGTTGTAGGACACACTGAACACGAGTCCCGGCCGCCAGAGCAGAGGAGGGCTGTCACCGAGGTAACCCGATTACCCGCCGCCACTATTTGGCGCGACACGGCGTGTTGCGTGTAGTCTGCTGCCTGTCTGCTGCCTGTCTGTCTGGCGTCTGTCTGTTGTCTAGCTGCCCGTCTGTCTGTCTGTCTGTCTGACCGCGCCGTCAGCCCGACGGGGGGAAAACCGGCGCGTCGGCGGCGCGCGGGGGAATGCCCGTGCCTGTCTCTCGCTCGCACAGTGGGCCAGTCGACCGGTGTGGGCGGCCAGGACGCTAGACCGTTTCGATCCGGAAGGGGCGCAGAGTTGTTCAGCCGCCGACACCGGTCCTTCTGGCCCACGGAGAGAGAGAGCGGCGATGACTTTCGGAATCGCTGGTCGCGGCCTCGCAATTAGGTAACGCTATTAAGCCAACTGGCGGGGAGAGAAAAAGGGAGGAGGGGAGTCCCGCCCTGCTAGCGCTGCTATAGCAGTGGCGCCCCCTCCCGGCAGAGCGGCGAGGTGCTGCGCTGCTGCTGCCGGTGCAGATTAAGTGCGTTGGACTCATTCGTCTAGTCGTTAGTAGGACCCTGCTGAAGCGTTTTCGACACAGTTTTATTTTGGCCTCGTATAATCGGTAGACGCACTCTAAAAATTATTATTCGAATCCTTTCATGATTTTCTTGATTTTCTTTAGCTCTCGGCTCGCTTAGTTTTTTTATGGTTCCTTTTTTTTTTTTTTTTTTTTTTTTTTTTGAACCAGTGCGCTAGAGAAAAAAAAATAAAAAATAAAGCGTGACTTACATTGCCTACCTGGTCCTTCTCGATGAAGCCGATGAAGGCCGTCCGTTCGATCTCGACGGGCTGGCCGCTCCGGTCGTACAGGGCGATGACGAAGTGGAAGAAGTTGGACTTTCTGAGGTTGCTGGGCGGCTGCTTCTCGAAGTGCGCCCGGCTCAGCCCCAGGCTGCAACGCGACAAACGACAAACATGAACAAAAACGGTAAAAAAACTGAACAAAAATGTAAAACTCCTTTCGGCCTTGCGCTCAAACCCTCTCCCCATCGTAGGAGCAACGTCCTGTTGTTTCGGTCAGACTGGGCGGTGGCCGGGACGGGACGGGTCATGTTGTTGTGCGAGGTTTTAATTGCGTTAGTAAGGATCTGTCGGTCTCACCTGCGGGGTGTCGTCCGTGCGCCACTTCACCCCACGTGATGTGTGTGTGTGTGTGTGTGTGTGTACCCTTTCGCCCTCGGCGCGGCGTGGCGGGGATGACCGTGCTGCATGGCGCCGTGGCCACCGCGAGGATCGGTCGTGTTTGCAGTGTCAGAAAGTGAAAATGATGACAGGTATGAGTGTGGGTGGCAGACGCTATACGCACTACGCCTTTCCGAGACACGCTGCATGCTGCAAGGAAACAGACAGGCCACGAAGTGCGTGTCGCAGCTCGACGGAAGGGGCGGGCCGGGAGGCGGGGGCGTCTTGGCGGCGGCGGTACAGTGCCCTATCTGCGAGGGTCCCGCCGCGCAGATACGCGCTTCTCCCGCGAGACGAAACACGGGGACCTTTCCGCGGAACGCGCCGCGGGAGACGGTCGGAGACGGTGCTGCTGCCTGGCACTGCCTGGCTGCTAAGGCGATAATGTACCGTCATCGCATGTCAAGGAGACAATGGAGTGAGTCAACACGGCTGCTTCTGTGACACGGCGCTGTCACACACTTGGATTCCCCGGCACGCACACACACTCACACGCGAGCAGAAAGCGACACCTCGCGCATAAACCCTTTCTTGGGAAAAAAAGGTGAAAACGCGGGTAAAAAGGAGACATCCTGCGGCCGTTCTTTGGAAGGAGCGGGTTGAGGTGGAGGACAGAGCGTGGGAAACGGTCAAGGGGGACCCGTCAAAAATTATTGGAAAGCTAAAAAACAATTATTTTAAAAAAAATATTAATAAAATAATGTTGAGGCAGTTTCTATGTTTGGTGACAAGCATCTGACTGTCCACTACAATTATAGAGCTTTTAAATCCACCTTTTTTTTGCGATGGAGCTTTTGGCAGTGTACTCTTGACAGTGGATGAATGGCGAGGGGCTGCGGAAGGACCTTCTGAGAAGGCGCCGCCCAGGGAGGCCAGCCGCGCGGTGGGGGAGGGGGCTGTACAGGTGGAAAGGGAGGGGAGGGGAGGGGAGGGGAGGGGAGGGGGGTGAAAGCGAAGCCTGCTGGCCCGCAAATCCCGTAACGCATGTGGCGGAGTAGAGTGCGTGGCGCACGGTGGAACCTTGGAGCAGCCCCCCACTGCATCGGCACCGGATTTTGGATGAGCTTCCCGATACGCAAATGGCTTGCAGGTGCCACAAGGGTAGAAATTCGCAGTCCCAGAAAGCTCGAAAACGCCACTGCCACCGACCCGGGTGACACTCACGTGGATGATTACCTACCAGACCCTCACCAAAAAGTGACCCAAAGTTTGGGCCCAACATCTACCGTTATCGAGATATCGAACGATATCGATATCAGCCGAAAACTCCCAAATCGATCATACAATCGCCTATAACTTGAGAACCGTTTGAGATAACTCAAATCGGAAAACGCAGTTGGAAAGAGGATGAAATTTCCCATGAGGAACGATTTTTTCCGAAATTTTGGAAAAAATTTCAACTTTTGTAAGTTTTGACTCAAATATGAAATTTAGTGTAAAATTTTTGACCCTCAACCAAATAAGGCGTTCAATGGCTCAAAAAATACGTCAATCCTTCCTACAAACGAAAATGCTAACCACAAAAAACTTTTTGTTTCGTTCTCGAGATATCTCAATTCTCCTGAACCCCTGCAAACTCTCGAGCGCTAAGGGTAGGCATTCCCCGGGTCTGCCTACCCTTAGCGCTCAGGAGAGTTTGCAGGGGTTCAGGAGAATTGAGATATCTCGAGAACGAAACAAAAAGTTTTTTGTGGTTAGCATTTTCGTTTGTAGGAAGGATTGACGTATTTTTTGAGCCATTGAACGCCTTATTTGGTTGAGGGTCAAAAATTTTACACTAAATTTCATATTTGAGTCAAAACTTACAAAAGTTGAAATTTTTTCCAAAATTTCGGAAAAAATCGTTCCTCATGGGAAATTTCATCCTCTTTCCAACTGCGTTTTCCGATTTGAGTTATCTCAAACGGTTCTCAAGTTATAGGCGATTGTATGATCGATTTGGGAGTTTTCGGCTGATATCGATATCGTTCGATATCTCGATAACGGTAGATGTTGGGCCCAAACTTTGGGTCACTTTTTGGTGAGGGTCTGGTAGGTAATCATCCACGTGAGTGTCACCCGGGTCGGTGGCAGTGGCGTTTTCGAGCTTTCTGGGACTGCGAATTTCTACCCACAAAGAAATTTTAGAAAATTCAATTTGAATAATTTTTCTTTTTCAAATTGCATTTTTTTTATTTTTGGAATCATTCTTACTAACGGCGCGAAAACACGTGCGAGTATGCCGATGTTCTGCTGACCCAGCCCGTTTATTTTCTTTTGCAGGCCTGCCAACAGTGCGCAGCAAAAAACGCCGTGCAGGGACGGGCCGCGCTTGACGGGAAGCGCCTATGCTGGTGAGTGCGAATTTCAGCAGTGGGGGGAAGGGGGTTTAAATGTCCGACCGGGCCGGCGACCCCACGCCCCACGGACGGCCCCGCACTGGCCAGCGCGTTAGATGGCAATAATAAAAAGCGATTGTGTTTTGGGGGTTGGCACCACTGCGTGCGTGTGCGTGGGGGCGTGTGTGTGCGGCAGGGGTAGGCTGTTGACACGGTAAACACAGGGGCGAGGTGTACACGCTGCGTGCCGCCGCCGTGCCGCCGTGCCGCCGTGCCGCACCCGAGGGGCACAACTTTAACGCCGTCGCCGTGCCGCCAGTGACACCAACCCCCTGCGGCGGGGCGGCCGCATGCCGGCGGAAGCGTTGGCAAGCCTGACCCTGCCGGCGCTTCCGGTGGCGGCAAAATTAAATCAGGTCTGCGCGTGCGCGCGGGAGCTTTAAATCCGATTGGGAGAGCGGGACTTTGGTGGCGGCAGGTTGGCCACCGTGGCGGGGGGCCGTAGGACGCAACGGCCCTCCGCGGAGCGCTCCGCGCCTTTATCAGGTGCTTGCCGGCGAGTTGGCGGCCCTGCTCGTCAAACGCCGCGCTATTGGCCGGCCGCCGTTCCCCGCGCCATCGCCGGCCAATCGCGGCGCTGTAAACACGCTGCGCCTTCTCCCTCGCACTCGCGGCGCGGGGGAGGCAGGGCGACACTTGGCGGCGGGACGGGACGGCCGGTAAAAGGTGCCGTATCGCCGGCCGATCGCCCCGGAGCGGAGATAAACCGGAAACGGGCCGTGCTGCGGCGGCTCCGGGGCTCCGGGAGGTAAGCGCCGCTTGAGACGACACCGGATTGAAAAACGGCGTAATCAGGGCGCTCCTCGACGATCATGGCGATGGTGATGGCGCTGCGGCGGCACGGTGCAGCCCCGCAACAAGGCCCTATCCGCGCAGTGGTTGGCGGCAGTGCGCCCTCTGAGGTGGTGCATGGCGTAGCGAGGCTTAGCAAGGCGGTGGGAAACTCCGCGGCAACTCTCTCCTCGCAGTGAATCACTTTAGCGGGGGCGGTGAGCGGGGCGTGTGCACGGCGTGCCCCTGCAGCAGGGGCGCCAACGTGTCGCCCGCAAACACTTGGCCCTCTTTTTTGGAACGCACCTCGCGGGCTCGGCGGGGCGGAGGGGCCCAAACAGCAGGCAATCTGCCCGGGCCTCTAAATCTCTCAATACCACATTACTTTAATATCTTTATGCGAGAGTATTATTGTTATTATTTCCCGCCGCTCCCCTCCCGCCAACTGCAACGAGGCGGAGAGGCCCCGCAGAAATAATCTCCAAGAGCGACGCGAATTTTCCACCGCTCGCTTCCCTTTCGTTTTTCTCTCTTTTTCTTCCTGGAAAGAAAACAAGTTTTCACGCCGTGCTCTCCTACAGCAGCTTGTTTTTCTTTCGTTTTCCCCCGACCTTTTTTTTTTTTTCATCCCTTCGCGGGGATTTTTCTCGTCTTTTTGACTCTTTTTTTCCCCCGCTCTCGCTGCCTCCACTGGCTTGGCGCTGGCTTCCCCTCCAGCAGGGTGGCAATCTTGGTACTTTGTTTTATTCCTCGTGTCCGGGCCGTCCCGCCGTCCCGCCGTCCGGGCCGCGGGAGATTGAGGGCGGATAAGCGTGCGGGTGTAAGCAGCGAAGCAGCGAGGCTAGCCGCCCTCTCCTTCCCCTTTCGGATCGTCCCTTCCGAGGTGGGGCCGAAGGGGAGCCGAAGGGGAGCCGAAGGGGAGTCGAAGAGGCGAGAGGGCCGGGCTAATGACCGTCTGGAGTCCTCCAGCACCTCAATGACAGGGGTGTCTACCTGGCCAACGGATTGCCCGGCTCCAGAGGGAAGCCGCTGGAGAGGCGCCTGGAGGAGGCCCTTGAGTCCACTAGTGCCTGGAGGGTGCGCGACTGGAGAGACTGCTGGAGAGGCTAAGGGTGCGACTGGAGAGGCTAAGGGCGCGACTGGAGAGGCTAAGGGCGCGACTGGAGAGGCTAAGGGCGCGACTGGAGAGGCTAAGGGCGCGACTGGAGAGGCGAAGGGTGCGACTGGAAATTCTAAGGGCGCGACTGGAGAGGCTAAGGGCTTGACTGGAGAGGCTAAGGACGCGACTGGAGAGGCTAAGGGCGCGACTGGAGAGGCTAAGGGCGCGACTGGAGTGCCTGGAGGCCGCCTGGACAAGCGACGCTGCAACCATCATGGTAGAGCTGCGGCCCTCCGGTCGAGCTTTACGAGCGAGCCACAAGATGCCCGTCCGGCCACGACATCAACCCTGCTGGGGGCGGGAGGGAGGGAAAGGGGGGGGGGGGGGGGCAAGCGACCATGTAGTCACGCGCGCGGATATGTGCGGAAAGACTGAGCAAAGGGATGGGCCAAGGTGCGGGAGCAGGAGCAGGGAGAGGAGGGGCCGAGGGATGGAATTTGTAGAGCCGTCAGCACGGGGAGAATAAAGTAGGGCGGCGGGCCAGGGGCGGGCCAGGGGCGGGCCGAGGAGGGGGCGCTGGGAGATGGATCAGGCTGGCTGGATTAGACGCGGCCAGTGTGATCGTGTTATTGACTCCCCGGCCGGAGGAATCAAGCTGGACGTGACCACGTGACCTCGGCGGACGGAGCGGAACCCCCTAGGAACGCCCCCATTCGCCCCTAGGACCTTGCTGGAGGGGTGCCACTGCGACGCCGTGCTTTTGAACCCGGCAGTGAAAACGCCAACGACGCTTCCGCAAACAGATGCGCGAGCAAGGCACTGCCCTGCACGCCCTCACCTCACCTCACCTCGGCGAGGAGCACACCCTGCTCCTCCCCCTGACGCTCTTTCTCTTCGACACACGGCCTAACTTCCAATTCGAGCCCCCACAATGCGCCATCGTCCTCGACGACGCGTCCTCCGCGCACACCCCATTCCTGAAAGCGATGCCTTGTAGAAATGCACCGCCACCGCCAAAAGCACTACCACACCTACACGCACACACACACACACACACACAGTGTTTTCCCCCACTGCGACAAGGACGCGTGCCACGCCGCGCGAGAGAGCGAGTAAATGCATTTCCAGTCATCCTGTTTCCCCCACCCCGCCTCCCTTGCATGCCTATCTCCTCGCACTCTCTCTTTTTCACGTTGCCCATCGAATGCAATTTGAGGACACGGGGAGCACACACTGGAGCAGGCGCCGTGCTGGAGGCGTGCTGGAGGCGTGCTGGAGGCCCAACAGAGGCCTATCTGCGCAGTGGTCGCCGCGCGGATAGGTCCTTGTTGGCGGGACGTGATGCTATCGCGGTTTATGGATTACTGCGTTGTGATTATGATTGCCCCGCGCGAGCAGCACGGAAGGCTTTGCGGTCGGGTTTACGTAACGCAACGACCCCTCCCGGCCTCGGCCGACAGACGGAGTCGGACAGACAGACAGACTGACAGACTGACAGACAGACAGACAGACAGACAGACAGACAGACAGACAGACAGACAGACAGACTCGAGTCCCGCACACTGTTTTGACCAGCAGAACAAACGCCCCGCCAAAGACAAACACATTGGAATGCGTACACGCGTCGTGTCGTACCACTACTGTACCCCCTTCAGCGCGTCTGGCTCATCACAGAACGCTGATGACGATGCGACAATCCACCGTGTGTGTGTGAGTGTGTGTGTGGGGCCGGGGCCCAGCACCAGTAATGAGCTATCGCGTGGGTGTCTCCCTCCGCGCGCGAATCGAGACTGACACATGTACACACACACACACACACACACATCGAGGCTGCCTGCACTGCGACTCGTGATAGTAACGCCCCCCCTTCCCGGCCGAAAGGTCTGCCGCGGTCAGCTTTTCGAAGGGATGTTGTCCTCCGCGGCGCGAGTGCCCACGCGACCAACGACGCCGACGTCTGTCTCCCCGCGGCCATCAGGTCGCCTCCCCTCGGCGTCGCGTCGCGGCGTCCCCGGGGACCTGGGTGCGGGGCGCGGGGCGCGGGGCCACCGCTGACCAGCACCAGCGCGTGCAAGGGGTGCAAGCAGCCAGTGCTACCCGACGCCGCGATGCATCCCGCGGAACCAGCCGGAGACACGCGTCACCAGGACCCGCGGAGCCAGCGCTGATTGTCATGGACACGGAGGCCCCGATGAACGCCGCTACGCCACTCCTCGCCCGCGTGCCCACCCCCGCAAAGGAGCTCCCCGTCGCCGCGGAGGGAAGCCCCGCGGGGAGAACCAAATGCCGCGGCGCCCCGCGGGGGGTCCTCCGCAGCGCAGCGGGCGGGGCCCCCCGCGGAGTGGCGCCAATGCGCGGGACGGATTAGCTGGCCGCGCGCTGCGGGGGCGTCGGTGCGCCAATCGCGCGGAACAAGCCAGGGAAAAAAAATAAAAAATAAAAAAAATCAACAAAAAATCAGCATGCTTGTGTTTGAAACTCAGGAGCTGATTTAACTTCTAGTGGCATTTGTATCGAGTGAACGTAGAATACAAGCGGAAGCAAAACTGAACAATTATATTTTTGTATGGCTTTCGGAACTCTGTTTTTCGTGGACACCGTGGATCATCCCCCGCGCTTGATGAGATGTTGTAATCACTGCTTGTCGAAGTTCGATGAGCACGCACACAACACTAACACAATACACGTGGCACAGGTCTGGCGTGACGTCGCGGTGCGTGGCGGTGCGTGGCGGCTACTGACCTGCCGTGGTCCACGGGCGCGGGCTGGTGCATCCAGGCGCGGAGCTGCGAGCTGGTGAGGGGCTCCTCCTTGAGGGCGCGGTGGTGGTGCGGGTGCGGGTGCGGGTGCGCGTCCAGCCCGAACATGAGCCCCTGCGACGCGGCGCCGGGGTACAGCTTGCGGCCCCACACGGGCTCCAGCTCCATGCCGGGCCAGGGGGTCGCCGTGGCGAACGACTCGTCCGACCTCATGGCGGCGAGTCGACGGCGACCTGGACGAGGCCGACGAGGCCCTCGCCGAGGTGTCGGAAGTCACAATCACAGAGTCACTCGCGACGCGCGGCGTGCGGCGGCGCGGACAACAAGTGCACCCTGGCCGCCCCGCGGACAGGTCTCCGGGGAGCGCCTGCTTGGGGGACTGGGGGGGCTGCGCGGCGAGGCGCGGCGCGGCGCGGGAGGCGAGGCGAGGCGGCAAGGCTCTGGACGACCGGGCCGGGACTCCGGGACCACGCGCTGTCGCTGGGGAAGCCGAGCGGTCTCTGAGAGGGCAGGCGGCCCAGGCCTGCGCTACCCCCAGGCCTCAGGGACGGCGATGGCTCCACAGCGGCCGCGGGGAGCGGTGGGGGTGGGGTGGGGGCGCGGCGGGGCGCGGCGGGGCGCGGCGAGGGAGGGTGGGGGCGGTCGGAGGGAGTTGGCTCTCGGTGGCTGGAGGGCGGGCCCGCCCCGCGTACCGCGGCCCAGGGGAGGGGGGACGTGTCGCGAGCCGGGTGCCGCGCCGTGCCGCGCCGTGCCGTGCCACGCCGCCTCGCACGCCGCGGTGTTCGGGGATGGATTCTCTTTCGCAACGCCGCCACGCGTTCATGCTGCAGCAGGCCGCCGGTCACACCTGTTAGGCGCCGACGCCGAGCAGGCCGAGTAGGCCGAGGCCGCGCCGACTGATGAGTCTCCGAGGACCCCCCTCGGGGAGGCGGCGGCAAGGCCGACAGGGCCCTGGGCAAGGACGTCCGCGACGACGCCCAGGGGCGAGCGGGGGGTGAGGAGTTACTCCCGGAAGGTGTTCACACCCGATACTGAGCTGCTTTAAAGAGTTATTTTTCGCGAGAAAAAAAAATCTATAATACAAGCATAAGCCGCGCGCTTAGCTAGCTACGCCACTACTTACTGCATCGTCGGCCCTGCTGGTGCGGCCCTCGGCGCAACCCGTCGATTCCCCTGCCGATGACGAGGCGAGGACAATCTGTCCTCCGGGTCGTCGCCGTCTGGGACGTCGGGGGCGGCGGGGGTCCCGGTGGCTGCGGGGCGTCGCCGTGCCGCCGAGAGGCCCCGAAGGCCGTCTCCGAGGGGGGACGCCGCCCCGCCCGACGCCCGCACCCGGCCGAGCTGCACCCCCAGGGAAGCCGAAGGAGGTCAATAGCCATCTGTCTGCAGTGCGCGGGGCCGGTGGGGCCGGCGGGGACTGGACACGCGCCGCGGCTCCTATCGCGGTAGCCATCGCCGTGCCACGCTGCGCCCCTCCATGGAGGCCCTGGCCGAGGCCCTGGCCGCGGTGCAGCGCGCAACAGGCGGCGCAATCAGCTAGCACCGCGCCGGTAATTGACTCGGTGACGCAGCGACGCGGCGAGCACTTGTCACGCGGCCCGCCAAGAGTGAGTGCAGCTGCACCGCGCTGCAACTGCACCTGCATCGCCGGGGGCTGTCTCGGACGGGCGTCTCGAATCAGGCCCTCAAGTTCACGGCTGCCGATTCTCTGGAGTCCGCATCCTGGGGCGCCGCGCACACCCAGGACTCGCGGGGGCGGGGCGGGGCGTGTACCCCCTGGGTGTGCGGCGGGGCCCGCGCGCCGTGCGGCCGGGGCGGCGGGGGGTGGCGGGGCGCCGCGGGGACGGTGGGAGGGGCGACCGCCTCTGGGCGGGGCCTCGGGAGCTGGGCGGCGCCCAATGGGACCGCTCCAGCGCCGCCAGCCCAGCGCAGCGCGGCGCAGCGGGCCCGCTAGAGGGCTTCGGGGAGGCCGAGGGGGGGCCGCGGGGGGCCGTGCACGCTCCTGG
The DNA here is from genome assembly GCA_032199755.1 of Ambrosia artemisiifolia. Classification (NCBI taxonomy): domain Eukaryota; kingdom Viridiplantae; phylum Streptophyta; class Magnoliopsida; order Asterales; family Asteraceae; genus Ambrosia; species Ambrosia artemisiifolia. Next base: position 20,917 of record JAQQBG010000784.1, read on the forward strand.
GGGGCAGGGGCACGGCGCGGGAACGGCGCTGGCCCCAGCAGGCCAGCAGTCGGGGGCTGGACTCGGCGCCGGCCCAGAGGCCCAGCGGCAGGGGTGCCCGGCGCCCGGCTGGGGGCCGTGGGCAGCCGTGGGCCATGTCAGCGATGCCGCTACCCCCTGCACCGGCCAGGATTTCCGCAATGGGAGCAGAACAAGCCCCTAACGTCCTCTCCTCTCCCATGCTCGCTGGGAAAGAATCAAGCGGGAGCAGCTTTGACTTCATAGCGCATGTTGAGGGAGGTAAAATCGGGGGTGAATTTTGGGCTGCGTCGTGTTCACGTGATGAAAATGGAGGTTTCGGGCAAGAATGGCTCTTCCATGTCGCACTGGCAACATTTCGATGTGTCAGCAGACTTGAATGCCGCTGTGTTTTAACCTCAACACACTCACACACACGTGTGTGCGCGGCAGCACACACACACGTGGTGTCCAACACGGCACCGTGACAGATAGGCATTAAGTATTTATTGATCGACTCGTCCGGACGCTAGTCGACCGTGCCGCCCCGCCCCGCCCCGCCCCGCCCCGCCCCGCGCCGCCCCGCGCCGCCCCACGCCACGCCCCAGCGGAGCGGATGACAGGTAACCAGCTTCAATTGGGCGGTATGACAAATCCGATACAAATATGCAAAAGCCGAGGGCAAGGTGTCAAAAAGAGGGGAGGCACCGGGCCAATAACAGTCCGGAGCGAAGCGTTGGACGAGCGTGGGAGGGGTGGCCGGCCGGGCAGACCGTGTTGGTGGGTATTACAATTGTGGTCTCGGAAAATAAAAATTTTGAAACGGAAATTGCGCCCCTGTTACCAAGTCAGTGACAGGCACAGCCTGCGAAAAAAAAATTGGGGAGGCGAGGGCTGTGGTCTGATGACTGCTAGTAGTTCGTCACGGTTACTGTGCAGACAGGCAGACAGACAGACAGACAGACAGACCGGTGGAGGGTCGCGAATTGCGTTGGGTGCATCAATTACTCTATGGTGGGCCCCGAATAAAATGTCCTTTCCACAGCCGCCTCACCCTTCCCTTCCCTCCGATTCCCGCACCCCGTTTGAGTTTCGATTTGGATCGCCATCATCGCCCAGCAGCAGTAACGACATTGGAACGGCGACTGGGACGACGGGCGGGTCGCACGCAAGACAGCCGCACGGTGATGATGGCTTCGGGGAAGGCTTGACCTGGCCGAGACCGAGCTCAGGGAGAGGCACTCCACTGGAGGCATTCCAGGACGACGTTCAATGTCACTGTGAATCGATATCGGTCATGTGATTGGACTTTCGCTCACGGACGGACAGACAGACAGACGGGCGCCTCGCGTGCGTGTGCGGCGTGAAGCTAACCCTTACACGCTGCTGTTACACTCGGTGGTGTTTTAACAGCTGTCGTTACCTGAATTTTTCATACTGGTGTGTACCGCGGGGAGTGCAGGGGCCTTACTCATGCATTTACGTCGCATGTGACCCAGAGAGCGCCCCGCCCACGCCCCTCCTTGCATCACTTTCCTCTTCTCTTTCTGTCTTCTCTTTTTCGTCTTGTGAGTCCGCATCCCTCTGGCAGGGTGGACCACAGGCCGTGATAAAACCGGAGTCAGAATGTGAAAAATTGAGTGTCATAAAAGTGTCATCGTCCGCCATTGTTCTTGACGCGACCGTCTCTCACTCTTTTTTGTCTTTCGCTCCTCATTTTTTTTGTTTGACTTTCTCGCTTGGCTGCCTTGGCTGCGCCGAGTCTCTTCATTCTGAAAAGGGTGAAGGCGGCCGGGGGAAGGGTTTGGAAAGGGCTGAGTGTTAATCCGACATTTTGTGTCAAGACCGTCAAGAGCGTCAAGACGGGGGAAGTGCGGACGAGGGCCGGATCAGTGGGACGGAACGACAGCCCCTTTTATTTCCCACTTTGCTAAATGCCGGAAAGCCAGGCGTGGCTGGGACACCTGTAAAAGATGTGGCGGACAGGAAAGTGACTTCTCGAGCATAAGGTTCTGCATAACACGAATATATACAGAAGAAATTTATTTGAAAAACGCGCAGGTTTTAATTGAGATTTACCGCCCCAATGTTACCTGAATTTTTTTCTAGTGCCGTGCGTAGAAAAAATGCGGAGCTAAGATTAATTTTTCGTCCTTTTTACTTTCTTCTCCCGAAACCGCTCACTATGGCACAACTCGTATGTGCGGAATCCGGGAAGGGGGTCGCACTCCACCTCGACATTTCCCGGCAACAAAGTCCTATCTGTATTAAGAATTGCCGCACAGATAGGTCTTTGTCGCCCGGCCACGTCGACCTGTCCCTTTGTGTGCACACAATGGCCGATGGCGACGCTACGCGCGCTACGCGGAAGCCCGGCTGCGAGTCAGGTTGGCAGCAGTGGCAGTCATAACAGCAGCGAGCCCACCGCCTCCTGAGAACGGCATGAATGGCGCCGATACCGCGGATTCTCACCCGCACTGACTCACAAGGCGGTGACACTGCGGGAAAGCGAGAGCAAGCGAGAGTGTTCACGCCAAAAAATATCTCCGTCGAATTCACTGCAAATGGGGCCCAAGTACTGACATGACGATTGGAGTTGTCGCAAAGTGCTGCTTGTCGCTGTGTTTAATCACGACGAGGATTTCCCTTGCTCGCTCTGCAAGGAAAACGCGAAGGGATTTTAAAATAAAAACGCTTGTAGTGCCCTTCGGGCCTTTGGCGCGACCCCATAATCAATTTATAAAGAGTCTGCATCCTGCCGCGCAGCTCCTTGCTCTTTTTCTCCCTCTTAGTTCTCCTTTTGTCTCGCCTTCCTTTCTTGCAATGAAAACAGTGGCGAGTCGAGGCAAACAGCTCCGAGGGCTTTCCTCTCCTCGCTGAGGCGCTTCCGAAGAAAGCAGCCGCTAGTCATTAATTTTTTTTCTTCTCTAATTAAATTCACCGTTTTTCTTTCTCCGTTGCGTGTAACTCTTTTACACTGACCTCGTTTTTCTTTGTGTTCGTGAGTGTCGTGTGCGAGTCGTTGTGGCTGCGGTCGCCGTTTTATCCACTCTTGCCATCGGTGGCGGGGAGGGCAGCGTCAAACGACTCGGTGTGCGAGTGCGTTAGTGTAATGACTGGAGAGCACCATACGATTGGGTGATAGCGGCGCCACACGGTGGGCCAGCAGACCGGTGTCGGCGGCCTACTTTCCTGCCGCTTGGTCTCCCGCACCGGTCCTCTGGCCCACTGTGCGGCGCACGCAAAGCCTTCCGCGTGTCTGCCTCTAGCCGTCATTACCTGCCTGTAATGGTGATCAATTGCCACCGCAGCGGCGTCGACGCAAATACACTACATCTGTCTTTATTGCCGGGGCACTTTGAGTTGCCGGATGACCTTCCCTCGCCTTTCCTCCTACGACCTTAGACCTGCACACATGATTGGCGTTTGAAAACAAAACAAAAAAAAAAAACAACAACAACAAAAACACTTAATCATGTTCTTAAACCTAAACGGCAGAACCCTCACTGCTAAAATTTCGAGTTTTTTTTTTTTAAATTTAAACAGCAGAATTTTGTGTTTTGTCCAAGAATGATAGTGCTAATAAGCCATAGAATTTTCGTCGGAATGATTTTGAATGAAGACTTGACCGTGTTAGTGTGTGCCGTGCTTTGGCAGGGCTGAGTACAGAGAGGCCAGTTGCGGTGGTGTTGTAGCTATGTGGGCGTTTGGGTGTCTTTTGCCGTGACAGCCCCTCCTTGTTTGCCGTTGATATGCAAACTAGCTGACGGCAGGGCAGGCGGGGCAGGCAGGGCAGGCAGGCCCAGGGACAGCACAGGTCCTGCAGCGTCCTATCCCGGGGTCCTGCCCCAGGGACTTGGCGGGCTGTGCTGCTAATGTCTTGGGCTGACCGCTGGGCTCCTAGGGAGGCTTCTGGACCTCGGGGCGGCCGGGGTCGGCGGGGCCTAGCCGGGCCGGACCGGAGAGGGGTGAGCGCCAGGCGGCCGGCCCTAACCAAATTCATCACAGCTGGATGCAAGATTTTCCGGGTTGCGGATTTTCCGGGGGTCGCGCGCAGATTTTCCGGGACGCTGCGTCTGAGATGGACCGGAAGAGCGGATCGGAGGAGAGGGGCTGCGGGGGCCGGCCGGAGAGTGGGTCAGTGGAACACTCCGGGAAATGCCAACCAACTTTTGCAAGATATATAAAAAAAATAAAAAATATTCAAATATTAACACGAACAAAAATGAATCTATTGATGGAGTCATACTCTCGATTCGAGGCATTATCTAAGGACTCTGGCGGTGCCGATACTAAGAGCCGCGTGGTTCGGCTGGCGCGCGTCCCGCGGCCGCGGTATTTACAGGTACAGCACCGGGCGAACTCCCCGGAGCTCCCGCGGGAGTCCCGATGGCGCGATTTATCTGTACCGGCGAGGCCGACCAAGGCCAGCCCGGCAAAGGTGCGAGCTAAACGGAGGGAGGCGGGGCGGGCGTCTTCGGGCTGGGTGGGGATGGAACACCGCGGCACGGCAAAGATGGGCGATGCTCTCCCCGAAATGAGCCCCCCTAGCTAACCTATGGCTTGCCTATGGCTTGCCTATGGCTAGGCCGAGCGGGACAGAGGGCTGGCGCGCCATGGCGGGGCAGGAAAGAGCATGATATACGCTGGGGCAGCAACTCGATACGTGCGGCGCCCGTCGAGGTGGCCTGATTTGTGTGAGGTGCGCGGGACGGCCAGCCTGGCCTAGCTTAGCGCTAGACTCGCCGTGGCGTGGCGCGGCACGGCACGGCTCGGCTGCCCCTTGGGTGGCCAATCCTAATTAAAGCCGGACAAGCCGAGGCGCTCGCCCTCCACGCCGTGCCGTGCCGTGCCGTGCCGTGCCGTGCCGTCCGGTCGCAGCTCGTGATAAATGCTCGACCGCATGTCCATGCAGAGAGGTTCGCTGTCCGTCCGCCCCCCGCCCCCCTCCTCATCCGAACCAGCCCCTGAGGAGCTTCTTAGTAGCCTCCGGAGCTTCCTCATGCAAAATACAAGGCTGCTGCTCCGTCCAGCGGCGGCCAGCGACGGCAGCGCCCGGCTGAGCCGCTCCGGACAGGCGCGTCTCCGGGCGAGGCTCCGGGTGGACAGGCGCGCGTTTCCGGCGGGCCGCTCCGGAAGGCGCTAAGCCATTCCCCGGAAGAGCTGCCCGCTGCCCGGAGACGCCGCGACGCGGCCGTGCGATGGCAGAGTGACCCTTCCAAGAGTAACTCTTGAAGAGTTGGAGGTTGTTTTTTTTTTTTTTTTTGGCAGTTTTGTGATGAAAGTTCGCCTTTAGTTTGGCTGCAGGACAATGAGCCAGTCGCTGGCTGGAGATGAAGAAGGATTGTGCGTGTGTGTGTGTGTGTGTGTGCGTGTGTGTGTGTGTGTGCGTTTGTCTACGACGCCACTACAAGCCGGCCGGCCGGCCGGGCGGGGTCCCCTGGCGAGGTGGCCGCGTAGTGCCCTCTCTGGCGGTGAGTGCGCGGAGTAGTGTGGGGGTGGGGCCGCGGGAGGGCGCACAGCGGGCCCAGTGCGAGGGCATGCAGGGGCAGGCCGTGCGTATGGCCGGCGCTAACACCCCGCGTGTTTCGGCGCGTCCTATGAAAATGACGGCATTACTTCTCCAAGAGTGGGTGGACGTGCTCGCCGCGGCCACCACCACCGCCACGGCCAGCACCACCGCCACGGCCAGCACTCCAGTAAGCCTGCCCAAGGCCGCGCGGCGCCGCTCGGCCAGGGCGCCAGGGCGGTCCCCACGGGCACGCCGCCACGACGGCAGGACTGCCTCGGGGAGGCGAGGGAAGGATTAGAATGCTGGCGGGCGGACGGACAGGCGCCACTAGACGGCGCCACTAGACGCACAAGCTGCCCGTTTAAAAGAGTCCTGCCGCCACATCGACAGACCGTCAGTCCATTCCACGGTGCTCAGATCATCTCTTCGATCTCGCCGCGTCGTCCCGCCGGTTTATTGCGCGGGGAAACCGTATTTTTATGTGTCGGCGCATCGCGGCAGCACAGACGTATCTGTGCGCGGATGGCGGCGCAGATAGGTCCTTGTTGCCGGGGAGACGCGCATATGGCAGCCGGTCTAGATTCGGGGGGACACCGCCGAGGACACCGCGCCACGGCCTCGCTCTGCTTCGCCTGCTCGAGGAACATGTTTTCGCAATCCCGCGGCGCGCACCCTCCGCACCCCCGCCACCTCTCTTATCTCGTCGTGTCGTTGGCCCGGCGACGCGGCCGGCAACAGAGACCTATCTGTGCCGCCGTCACTGTGCAGATGGGTGGTTGTCGGCGGGGTGGCGGCGCACTCTCCAGCCGCCGCTCCGCCCGCCGGACAGTGGTCTCTTGTGCATACATAATAGCGCCGCGGTGTACTTTCGCGGGTCGCCTACGTCCTGCGAGTCCTGCGCACTTAGCTGGCCAGGGGCGTGGCGCGTGAGACAGACGGGCGCACACACAGACAGACAGACAGACAGACGGGCAGCAGAGGTGCCACCTGAAATGCAAGCGCCAGCAGTGAAAATGGCTCAAGGATCAGCCTCTAATGGATGGAGCTGAGCTCCCATTGCGAGGTTTTTTGTTTGTGTTCGTCTGGAGTGTCCAAGCTTTCCCCCCAAAAAAATTAAAAATAATATTAACACGGTGAAATCCGACTCTTGGTCAGCAGTGACCTGTACAGTCCCTTCTCTTATTTCCCATTCTCCCTAATTCAAAGCTTTATTTTTTTTTTTATTTTTTTTTTTGCAGGGTGATGCTGGTGCGGAGGGAAGTCTCAGGCTGGCCAACCTGCGACGTGTTGGCGCGAACCGCGGCGGCCTGCGCGGGTTTACGGGCGTCGGGTGAGTTATGCGGCGGTGCGTTGGCTAATGCGTCGTGCGAGGGTCCGGCCCCGGCACGGCCCCGGCGCCACGCTCCGGGTGTTAAGCACTGCCTCTTAGAGGCCGTGCATTTTAATTTCACACCGACAGAGAGTGGGGTGCGGGGCAGCGTGTGTGTGCGCGCGGTCCGGTGCGGGGGCGTTATGGGCCAACTTTGGCTCCCTGCCGCGGGTCCTGGAGGTCGCGGCGCCGGCCACCACGAAGGCCAGCCCCCGACAACAACCCTTTCACCTTCACCTCGTCCTCCCGCGTCGTCGCGGTGCTCACCTTCCGATCCGGGGCCGCGGTCCCGCCCTCGCCGCCACGGCAAAGCAGTGCAGAGTTCAGCCAAGCGCAGGCGACAGCCCGGAGTAAATTCTCATCTGTGCCACTTTTGGTAATAACCTGTACCCCGCACGAAGCGCGCAATTAGGGTAGTTCCCGCGGACTCGCGCACGTGTGTGTGTGTGTGAGTGTGTGTGTCCGTGTGTGGGTCTTGAAACTTGGCGCTTAACTCGACCAGAAAGTTCCTGCTGCAAACAAAATTCGTCCTGATTTAAATTTACGGCCCTGCATACGGTGTGCGGCGTGCGGCGTTTGGTCCGCAGCCGCGAGGGACCCCCTGCGCGCGCAGTGCGTTATGCCTTTCGGGTTTTGGGTGTCGAGGCGCGTGGATGAGAGGTAAAGGGGGAGCAGCGCGCTCGCGGGGGGTCGAGTTCAAGTCAGTCTCGCTGCCCCGGAGCATTCATTCATCCTCCCCGAAAGCGGTGCAGCGGGAGGCATTGATTAGTCTCGCCCAGGAAGCTTTTTTTTATGTATCAATGTCACAGGCGCGTGCTCGCGAAAACACACACACTCACACAGAGGAGGATGAGCAGGGTGCTGGCGACCATGACGCCTCCATCTGGCGCTCGCAGCACTCCATCGAGGCCGAGGAGCACAAAGGGACCCACCGCACAGCGCGGGGCGGGACGGTAATAGTCACATATGTATCGAACCATTTTACCGCTGTTTGTTGATTTTATGCGCGCGGACAATGCTCCCGGCGTGCCCGGGGAACAAACACCTATCTCTGTGGGGTTGCCGCACAGATAGGTCTCTGTTGGGGACGCGTCGCTCCCTCCCGCGCGAGTGCGAGAGGGACGGACGCCGCATGGATATCACTCTATTCCGGGAATTGAATTGTGACGTCGAATCGATCCGCCTCGGTCGGCGTGGCCATCGTCTGGCCGGGGCAGAGCAACGCCTCGCATTGTGCAGCTCCATCAGCCCACCGTATGTTTTGCTCGGTGCGGCTAAACTGTCGGAAGGGCGCGGCGCACAGTGGGCCAGAAACCGGTGAAGGCGGACAAAACTCTGGGTATGTTTCGACCTCCAGAGTCGTTAAATAGTGCTCGATTCGAGCGTATGACCCCATCAATGGATTGCTCTGAGAACAAGGAATTCATTAACGGGGTCATACGCTCCATTCGAGCACTATTTAACGACTCTGGAGGTCGAAAATATGTCCAGAGTTTTGGCCGCCTTCACCGGTTTCTGGCCCACTGTGCGGCGCGCTGTGTTAGGGGGAGACCGCGCACCGCGGCGACACTTTTGCGAGTGCGGTCGCCTCTCTGAAGAGTTTGCTGAAGAAAGGACAATTAAATCCATAACGACATGGATTTTAGATGAACTTGTGTGTTTGTGTAAGAGTGCGTTGCTGCGAAAAGCGTCGGCTAGAGTGACGGCGCCAAGTTGGGCCGAAAGTGAGCGGGAGAGCGGCGCCAGATCAGCAACGCGTGAAATAGAGAGAGAGTCAGAGGTGAGGAGGGGAGGGGAGGGGGGTGCCTTGTGGGGTCATCTCGCACTTGCCACAGGGCAACGCGCAGCATCGCGCAGCATCGCGCGCAAGG
>JAQQBG010000785.1:0-29662 GCA_032199755.1 Ambrosia artemisiifolia
TGAATACGGCGGTGCCGCCGCTTACCCCCACCCCTTGCCTCGCTATTCCCTTTTTCCACTTAACTTGTTTCCCTGATAGTGCGGGGTTCCGGGCGCCGAGATATATATCTCCGCTCCCCGGAAGGTAAAGCGCGTTTAGCGCCGGCGATGGCGGCGAGCGCTGCTGGCGCTGGCGGGACGCTCCCTCCAGCGCGCCGAGCAGCGGCGAGCAGCGCCGAGCAGCGCAGTGCCTCAAGTCGAGAAAAACAGCCACGTTGTTTATGAGTCTATCGGTGGCGTTCATTTCCCGCCGTTTCGCCGCTTTTTAGCGCGTTATTAGGTCACTTGTTTCGCGCGCTCTCGTGTGCAGTGCGACGCGGCAAGACGGGCCTCTCAGCGCGGCGGTGACTGCGCAGTTAGGCCTTTGTTGCGGGGCGCACACGCAGGTCTGGCTAATGAACCGCCGCTATTAGGCCCCGTTCGCAGACGGAAGTGGTGCCGGGCGGGCCGGGCGGCGCCCTGTGACAGGTCTCCGTCAGCGAACCCTGCCCCACCTTGGGTGGCTGCGGCGGTGGGGCTGGCGTGGCGGGCGGCGGCGCGGCGGCGGGCCCTTCAAGCGCGTGCGCCGCACCCACCACATGCGCGCCCACTGCGCCCACCCCATCCATTGTCGGAATTCCTCATCTCAAGCGCCCTCCGAATTCCCACAAGGTCTCTCCTCTCCCGGCTTGTCGCCGGCGCCGTGCCGCGCCGTGCCGCGCCGTGCCGCGCCGTGCCGCACCACCCCCGAAGGTGACCCCGAAGGGCAACACACTGGCTTGTCATGCTGCTCCACTTCTTCCCCGCTGCCTGGCTCGTTTTTTGGCGCGCCCTCGAGGGGACTCCGCTCAAGATTTGTTTGCGACCTGGATCTCCCTCTCGCCAACCTGAGCACGGCCCGGGCAGGCGCCAGCGCCGCCAGTGTGGCGGGGCCGCGTGTAAGGACACACACTCACACACACACACGTGCGCGCTCACACAAGGCGCCCTTCTCCGGCCGGCGCCCTACCTGTCACGGCAGGGACAGGCGTGGAGCAGACAGCAAGCAAAAACCGTGACAAGCCGTGTGTGTGCCATGGCAGGGGTGGGCGGCCGGTCAACCGTGTCCGTTTTTGCGGCCTTCGCATCTCACTTCCTCCGGCCCTTACAATGCCGCGCACCTCCACCATGCAGATGAGGCCCGCAAGAAGCGCGCGCATTTGCAATGCAGAGTTTCCAGGTAGCGGCCAGGTACGATGGGTGGGCAGTGTGCACGTGTTGCGGGCCGCGGCCCCGCATCGGCCCGGCACCACCGCCGCGCACCGCGCCACCAGACAGGCGTGCCCACTCGCCCGTATGATCGATTGTTATTAAAGCATTGCATTTGCAATTAAATGCCCCCGCCCCGTCCAATCCGGGTCTACCGCGCCGGTCGCCGGCCACCCCGCGTGCAGCGCGGCGCAGCGCAGTGCAACGCAGTCAGAGCAGTGCCCCGACATGCGCCCCTGCGCCACCGAGCTCGTCATTGTCGCGTTCGACAGATGCAGGGAATTCGGCCGACGTTTCTGTTCCGGACTGCCGCTGCGGGGGCGGCGGAGCGCGGAGCTACCGACGTGGCGCGGCACTGCGCGGCACAGCGCGGCACTGGCGCGGCTGTTGGGTCTCCAGTGAACCATTGACCGGTTCGGTCAGGGCTTTGCCATTTCTCTCCGCTGATAATTCCGCTTCGTTTGGCCAACAATGAAGCTGCTAACAATGGTCTTTGATATTCGTTGTTTCTCTTATTCGGACTCGCGAAGCCTGGTCTGGTGTGGGGCTGGTGCACAGCGCTGCACAGCGACCTGTGTGTCGTCCAACGCGCGCCGCGTCCATGCGCCAAAGTGTTTTCACCTTCATTGAGCGCCATCGCGGCCATTTCGGCAGAAGGCAAACAGAGCGGCATGCGGACGCACTCACACAGGGCCCCAAAGGTCGCACAGTGCAGCCATGCGCGGAGCTGCCCCGCTGTCCACAAACAACCGAACGGCAACCCCCCAGAGGGAGAAAATCTCATGGCCAAATCGGGCCAAATAGTGTGCCGTGTGCATTTGTTTTGCTTTTTTTGGGGGGGGGGGGGGGCAACTGGAAAAATAGATTTACACGCGGGGAAAAGCCGTGTCTGGCAACCAATATTCCTGTTTCCAGAAAAAGGAAAACGCCTTTAAATTGAGTATGTGCAATAGGCAGTTTAAACGATTATTCGAGCAGCCGTGGCGGTGCACGCAGGGACACACTGCGTTTAATAAACGGGCACGATATTAAACCGCCGCCCACGTGACTTTCTATATAAATGTCCAGTGTGTGTTTGTGTTCGCGACGTGGTGTGTGTGTGTGCGTCGCACATGAATCTGCACTTTCACCGTGTTTTCTTTCTGGCTTGCAGCGCGTGCACTCCGATTCAATAATTTGCGTATTGGTCCGACAGTGGGGAGCTCGGGGACACGCACATAGGGGCGGTGCAGAAAAAGTGGTTAATCTACTTACGTGGCTTAGGCGCGGTCCCCGGCGGCACTAATGGCTCGGACGTGTCATCGACAGCCGAGCGCGGCCAGCCGCGGCCAGCTACCCCCAAGGATGCACCCTGCCGCAGCGTGCACGCCGGTTTTTTTTTTCCCGCGGCCCCGCCATGGGGGCATTCCGTGAATACGATTCCTACGTTTGAATAGAAGTAGAGAGTGAAATAATGAGTGGCCTAATAGTGGCGTGATTCATGATCTGATTGGACTATTATTGGGCGAGCATGTTCGGCCGCGATCGCCGATTGGCGGAATGCGATTAGGAGCTTCGGAAAATAATATATCACCGCGCCCTGCACTTATGCCTGGCGCCACAAAGGGAGGGCGAAAAACAGGGCGCCCTCATTATGGGCTGCATGGGGGCGTTCTTTTCGATGCATTTGTTTGCATTCGCCCATCTGCCGGAGCGTGTGTGTGTGTGAGTGAGTGCACGCGAGCCGCCGCTGCGTTTTATACGGGGAAACTATGCGGCCAGTGAAATATTGGCGGTGGCCGTGATGGGCATGGCATGGCCCGGCATGGACGGCATGGCCGTGTGTGATCGCACCGTTCATGAGTAATGACAGCGGCATTGCTGCACTGCTGCACCGACAACACCGCCCAAAAACGCAGGCATCAGCGAGCGGGCCGAGCCGGGCCGGGCGGCGTCAGGCTGCGCGGCCCCGGACGAGACCGCCTCGCTATCTAGCGGAGGGGACGGGAACTACGGGCGGCGGCAGCGCTCTTGGCGCGCTCCACCGGAGGGAGCCGAAGACGCCGTGCGGGGGGCGGGGGTGGGGGGCGCGCCCCGTCCGGCGGGGATTCAAACCGGGTCGGGGAACGCGACAGCGCACCGCACCGCTACCCTTGCCGACGACGCGGGGGTGCGTGGACCACCGACGGAGGCCTCGGGGACGAATTAGTACCCGCCTCATTTCGAGCAGCGCCGCGCCGGGGCCGGGGTGGACGGTCAGAGACGGAAGGTGGCGACCGGGGGCGCCCGCCGACGCGTGTCACCACGACGAGGCGGTCGCGGTCGCGGTAACTGACGTGGGATGGCCTCCGAGTTGCGTGGCTCTTTCTGTCAGCGCGGCGTCAACGACGATTACGCCGAGACGATCAACGTCGTGGCGAGGGCTGGCCCGCAGCCAGGGCGGCAAAGGTGGCAACAAGCTGGAAGAGCAAGTACCTCTCAAGAAGTGCGCCACCAGTCAAAAAATGAAAAATAAAAATTTAAATCACAAAGCTAGTGGCGTCAAAAAGAAATTCATAGTTTCGCACAATGTTAGCCACGAGGTGTTGGTCGGATGTTGCATTTTTATCGGAGCTGCGGCCGACAGAAAAAGAAGTCTTGCGTGTGGCGATCCGGTTAGCATTTCATTAAAATTGTCGCAAAGTAGCAGTGAGTGGCTGGTCCACTGGTGGCGCACATTAAAGAGATCACTCACATCGGATATGGGGGCAGAGAGGGGGCGCGGTGGCCGCCAGAGGGAAACGGCATAATATAACAAAGACAACAAAACACAAATCAAACTCTAACGGATCGGCTGATGCGAATGGCGCGGGCTAATACAAAACCACAGTGCGCGCCGCAGACTCACACATGATTGGACACACATCGTGTCCACATATGTCAATCAGCTGCATATCCACAATCATTTGCACAGCGCGCCGGCCGGGCCACGGGCAGCAACGGGCAGCCACGGCATCGGCGCCTCGCCTGCGCCGCTGCGCATGCGCCTCATCATCCTGATTAAAAGAGAGAGGCGCGTGGCGGATTCGCCGCCGAACGTGAAGAATCGACGATTCCCGAACGCTGCTCGGGACGGCGCGGCTCACGGCGCCGTGCTGACGGGCCTGCAGAGCCTTCAGACAGGAAACAGGCAAATTAAAGGACGGCCGCCAATGACAGTGCGGCCCCGTGACGTCACCGACGCGGCCGCCGCCCACGCCCACCGGCTCACTGATTTTTCCGCCCGGGGTTTTCCGGGCTCATTTATTTTCCCTTCTCCGCCACGCCACGCCACGCCGCGCCCTTTTCCCTGCTGTTGCTTCCATTCTCGTCCAGAGCCCTGCCGGAGAGCCCGACGGAGAGAGGGACTGCCGCCCTTGGCCTGGAGAAGTCACTACTCCCCTTGATCCTCGCCGGGCTGGTGCTGGCGCGGTGCTGCCGCGGTGCTGGCTCGCTGCTGGCCGCCACGGAGACAGACAAGGAGGCAGTGAGCGTGCCGCGCTGCCTCGCTCCTCGCCAAGCTGGGCGCTGCCGCCGCTGCCGCGCTGCCAGCCCAGGCAGAATGTAATCGCCACCACCAACTGACTAAGCCCTTCCCTCCCCGTCTGGCGTAAAAGCGGAAGAAAAGCACAACTCCTTACGGCTTACGCCGCTTACGCTTAAACCACACGCAGGGCTGCGTGGGGCGGCGGGGGCGGGCGGAGGCGCGCCACTCCTGGCTCCGGACGCGGCCCCACCGGCCAGGGCCAGCACAGCGCGGCGCAGCGCAGCACAGCGCCCATCCCGACAGCAGGATTACCCCTTCACGGGTAGGCCACCCTCTGGGGCGGGGCAGCGGGGCTGCAATAACCTTGGCAGGGCCGCGGGGATGGCATGGCGCCCTTTCCTTAAGACCCCCCGCTTACTTCTTGGCAAAGTGATCTTTAAGTAGGGAAAAGAATCCCCGCCTAATTGTCTCCAGAGGGAAAGGGGAGCGCCTCGCCGAGTCCGTCTCTCTCGCACCTCCTGCCGCCGAGCGGGAGTGAGAGCGAGACAGAGCAACGCCCGGTCGCCCTAATTGTCCCGGTCGGCCCTCGGCCCCGCGCGAGGCGCCCCGCCCCGACCCGCCCCGCCCCACCGCCATCAAGGTGCGTTCAGTTTGGGGTGCATTCGGAAACGTAGTACTTCACGTGGTGGCCGCGGCCGGGCCGGGGCGTGGCGGTGGGGCGCGGCGGCCTGTTTGCGGTGACGGCTGCCTCGGCGGGGCGGGGCGGGGCGAGGCGGGCCTAAGGCCGCCGAATTCGGGCCGCGCTCCGCCGCGCCACGCGCCGCCACCGCGTAATCCCCTTAATTTGGCCAGCAGGGAATTCAGTCTTACTGTATCAATTACCTCCGGGGCCGCGGAGCTGCGTGGAGCTTAGAGGCGGCCCAGGCCCCAGGCCCCAGCAGGCCGACGGGCCCAGCGACTTTTTACACGCTCCAGCGACCCCGCCGCCCACGACGCGCCCTGGTGGTGCCCTGGTGGTGCCCTGGTGGTGCCCTGGTGGTGCCCTGGTGGTGCCCTAGCGGTGCCGCGGTGAGGGCGATCCAGGCGGCCCTTCCAGAGCGCGCGCCACACCCTCCCTGCCGCAGCGAATAAACGTTACGGTTTTCCAGGCGAGTACCTGGATTACAGGAGGCCTGGAGGGCGGCCGCGCTGCTCCGCTGCTGGCGCCGCCACGCCTCACGAGGACCCCAGCGCGGAAAGTAGTTGGCGGGGACACCGCGGCCGCTGCAGCGAGGCGCGGCCCGCCATCATTACGCCCAGCCCGCGGCAGCTTTACAATCGCGGACCCAATTTAACTGGATTTTACGTCGCCGTCGCTGACAAATGTCCGGGAGCGTCCCGGACGGCAGCAGGGCGGCGACGCAGCGCGACGCGACAAGGCTGCCTCCAGCACAACGCCCCGACGACACAGCGGCCCACTCACGTAAAGTGTTTGTCACCAAGCGCGATTACTTGTCGTCAAAACTTCGGCGAAAAAACGCGAACCCTTAACGGCGCGATCGCCGTGACGTCAAAAGTGTGTCAGCCGGCGCGGCCAAATTGGAAATTGAAACGAAAGTCGGCGTGAATAATCAGCCCCTATCGGATTGGCCGGCGAGGCGTGGAGAGTCATGGGAATCAAGAGCGATTCCAAAGTTAATGAGGATTACAAGGAATTAAGAACCTGGGACGGTAAGACCCTCGGCGGTCCTCGCCGGCCGCGGCGCGCGCCGCCTTCAGACCCTAATTGGCTTTTAATTGAAAGCTTAAGATCACCGAGGCTTTCCTTCGGCCGGGCGCGCTCCCCCGCCGCGCCGCGGGGCCGGCAGGGCCAGCAAGGGCCGGCGTAAAGAAGCAATGACATTCTTTATTGACCCACTTCGGATAAACACGACCAGAGAGCCGGGCAATCGGACGCCGAGTATGAGAAATTAATATCCGTTTTAAATTGCACCGCGAGCCTGGCGGATTGCCTGGTGGATTGCCTGGCGGGAGCGGCTTTCCAAGACGTCGCCAAAATAATGAAGAGGACGTCAGCATGAGAGGATGGCTTGTTACTGGAGTGCCATCTGGTCGGCCGGGCCTGAAGCTCACTGCGCATAGACGTGCGGCGTGGCGCGGCGTGGCGCGGCGTCTGCTAGCCGAACTACTCGAGCAGCGTTCGTGACACCAATTTGTTTTAGTTTTTGTAGCTTAAACTGAAATCGTTTCGGTCCTCCCGCACAAAATCCTAGTTATATAATTATTGGAGAAATCGTTTTCAGTAAAAATTGACCCTTTATATGCAGTTTGTGGTTTTATCTCGTTTGAAATTGCAACAGTATCGCGACTCTGGACGTGGTCCTTGCGGAACATATTAACAATGTCAATCGCTTTTGTGGCTACAATTTTCAAAATTATTCAGTTTTCTCGTTGGTTGTACCCTTATGTTCCAATCAAATTCGCTCCCAATACTGATAGAGTTGCAGTTCCAGTTAATTCGGCTGAGAAAAGCTGGCCCGTGAAGCTGCTGTTTCGCCACTTGACCAATTTATTTGATATACAAAAGTCTACGTCAAATTTCTAAAGAATTTCATAGTTTTTATGCTTGATTATACTACTGCATGTTGTACAAAATATGTTTTGACATCATCGGCCGATCTCCTTTGGTTACATCGTTGGATACAATGCACAGTAGTTTGGGTTCACCCGGAGTCCCATAACCACCAAAGTATGACAGAAAACAGGCTCCACAGGCTCCCCCACCCTAGCAGGACTCTACCCCACCCTTCCCTTCCCACCCCCCCATCCCCCGGGCCGTTCCACCGCCGCACACAAGGCGCAGGGCCATCCTACACGCAGTGAGCTTCAAGCCCGGCCGCCCAGATGGCACTCCAGTAACAAGGCCCTACTTCATGACGTCAGCGGGGTAGTGCCTCCGGGGCCGCGGGCAAAGACCGGCGGAGTCGCACGGGAAAAAAGAAAAACGGCGAGACGCGCTCTCTGGCCGTGGGACGCCGCGGGGCCCAGCGGCCAGGGATCGAGCGGCGTCCCCGGAGGTATAAATATCAGCGTGTTTACCGGGTGCCGGGAATCGGTGGCTGTTTAGATGGCCCTGCCTACCGCCCTGCCCACCGCCCTGCGCGTACACACGTACACACGTACACGCCCACGCACGGCGCGTACTGGGAAACAAGGCGCGCACCGCGACGCTTGTTTGCCACTCACAGGTGGGCGCAGCCGTCGCCCCCCCCCCCTCCCCCCCACCCCCCCTCGACCGCCGCCACGGAAGCTATTTATTTACATTGGGCACGGGAGGACCCACACGGACCCACGGTCCGCAAAGGTTCAAACATTTTGCTGCTCCTGCTTGGTGCTGCTACCTTTTTTGTTTCCGTTTGTCGGCGCGGGTGCGGCGGCCGACCGAACGGGGTGGCGGCGGTCTGCCTTGGGAAATTTTTTAAGTGGAAAACGATCGGAAGGAGTCCCGATCGGAGGTAAAGATAGGAGCCGCGCGGTAAAAAGGGGAGCTGCTCCGACGCCAACATCCGCGACGCCGGGGCCCTTTTAAAAATACACGCCGCTTCACCTCCGCCCCTCTCTTTATTTTTTTGCCCGCGAAAGGCTGCGGATGTAGGGATGTAGTTGCGGCCGCCCCCTGCACGGCGGCATAGCAGTCACAAGGGGCGTCCTTCCACACGTCGCCCGAGTGCGAGAGAGAGAGAGAGTGGGTTCGGACTCCAGCCCTACGGCCCTACGCATTGTCGCGAACGGCCAAAGTGACGTTGTGTGTTTCCCGTGACGGCGACGACAGGAACGAATCAAAACACAACAGAGAGTCCTGCCACAACACACGCGCTTTCGCCGCGGGTTCGAATCCCCGCACCGGGGGATTTTTTCCCCTCGCCCTCTTCCCTTGCTTTTTAGCCGCAAGCTTTGACTAGCTCCGTGTCGCACGCACAGACGAACATGCTTTCTGCCGGGCCGAGTTGCTCCTGCCTGTCAAAACGTGGATACGGGTGCCTGTTCCCCCTCCCATAAAAAAGAGCTCCTTTTTTCCTCCGGTGACGCAATGTGGAGGCCGCTCACCTGCCCCCCCCCCCCTCGCTGACGCGGTGACAGGCGTCGCCGTGACGTGGCCGTGACGTCGCCCAGCTGCCGCGGGGGGGCTCGGTGCGGAGCGGCGCGGTACACAAAGTAGAATTAGCGTCTGCCGCTTGACTGTCTCCTATGAGCGCGAAATCTGATCTCGAGGGGGACGACCCGGGGACCCAGCGGCCGCTACGCCCCACGCCCCGAGGACCCCCCCCCCCCCCCCCCCCCACCCCCCCCCCTCCCCGCGGCCGCGTGCTGGGCAGGACGGAAAGAGCGGAGGAATCTAGTTTAAATCAATACAAGGCGCCGACCTAAGTGACGCGGGGACACGGCGTGACCACGTCAAAACAGTCTAAAATCGATCTGGACGCGCGGCGGGAAGGGCGTAAGTGCGGCGTGGCTGCCTATGTGGAGACCATGTGGACTCGAGAGGTGATCGTCCCGAACGCTTTCCAATCGGTGTTGTTTACCTAATCCCTCGCGCCCCTCCACCCTGTTTTCACTCGGCGGTCGCCGCAGCGGGACGCCCCGAAGCCATCTCCCCGCACGCACGCCCAGATGGCCAGATGGGGAGCCGATAGGTGACGGCCCGCGGCGCAGGCAGGTGGTCCGCACCACGCGGCCGCGCGGCGGGGGACATTCCTCCGTCGGAAAGCCAGTGGCAGGGGGTCCAGAGTAGTGAAGAGGGGTCCAAAAGGAAAAGAGAAACTTCTTAAAACATACTGTACCCCACATTTTTGGAAAGGTAGCTTCAAAGTCCTACTTGCAAGTTTCTACTTTCGCATAACGTTTGAAATGTGAGCACCACGGGGTGCGATGTACGTAAAGCTCGTTGAACCGTGCCGGGCCGTGCTTTGACCGCTGGCCAACAACATCCTGGCTGAGGTAAAGGTGAACGGCCAGGATGCAGCATGCATTGGCCCACTGCTGCAACGTGTTTGTTTACGTCTGCTTTGGTCAAAGCGGCGCCGTGCGGTAGGGCTGTAGCCTTTGAGTCATCCAAGCGCCGCGCCAACGGTTTCGCGTTCGCCAAATCGCGGTGTGACGTCACCGCCGTGTCGTGGAGTGTAGAGCGCGGCGTGTGGGCCTGGCTGCGCCGCTGCTGTGAGTGAGGACACAGGTGGTACTCTTCCCACAGCTTCCTGACTCCTTGCCTGTCCGCGCTCTGCCAGCCGAGCCCCCATGCCACCCATGTGTGTGTGTGTGTGTGTGTGTAGGCGTGCCCCCCCGCCGGCCCGCGCAGCACCGCGCAGCCACCGCGCAGCACCGCGCAGCACCACGCAGCCCGCGCTTTTCCTCGTTTAAACAGTGCTCACTGACAGCACCTGGATTCTAATTCTTTCCACGAAGCAAAGTTATTTATGTTCCAGCCCCCGCGGCCGGCCAGGGGGCGTCCGCACCGCGCACCGCTGGAGGGGGCGGCATTCCAGACGGGATCCCCGTCCCCCTCGCCCTCGTTTCGGAAGCAGCCCGCTGGTGGCGCTGGTGGCGATGGTGGCGCCGGACCCGAAGATTATTAAAGGCAACACGACCACGCTGCGGCGTAAGCACAAAGAGTATTAATATCGGTGTGTGCCCGGCTGCCGGCCTGCGACGCCCCAAATTTAATTTCCATCTGTTTTGCTTCCTTTTTGCCGGGGATTACGGCGCTCGGCCCGTGTGTGCGGCGGCCAGGCGGAGCGCGGAGCAGGCGGAGTAAGTCGGTGCCTCTATTAGCGCGCCGCCCCGCATGACTCGTTATCGCAATCCGGCGGTATTAGGGTGGTAATGGCCGGTCAGCGGCTGCTGCGGCTGCTGCGGCTGCAACGCATCGCGACAACAACGGCGCACCTCTGCAGCCATCGCCGCGCGGATACGGCCTTGCTGCCCTCCAGCGGCCTGCACAAGGCGCCCGGGGAGCGTCCCTAAGTCCTTAGCGCCGCAGCACCGCAGCACGGCCCCACTCGCCGGTATTTCGGCAGGGCTGCTCGGCTGCAGGCGGACCGATTCCCTTTGATCCGAGCGCTCCAACAGTTTGCCCGGAGGAGGCCGCGGGGCCGTCGCCGAGGTCGCCGAGGTCGCCGCAGACGTGAGCATCGCGCAGCGCCACGGCCCGCGACAAAGTCAAACAGCGCGCCGACAGAGTCCGGGCTGGATCGAATCCAGTTCATTCCGCCAGTCCCGGCTGAGCAGTGCGGCTGAGCAGTGCGGCTGCTGCCGAGCGCCCGCCGGGTAGGCAACCCATCGAGCACGCCGGCGCAGGGGTGGGGGAATGAGATTGCGAAGGGCAAAGGGCCGCCTCGGCGCTCGGCTCGGCGTCGGCAGCAGTCCGTCTGCAGACCGGCCGGTAAAGACTCAAGGGGAAAGGGTCAGACACAAACACTTTGAAGTGTGACAGCGGGACGAGGACGACACAATCCATCAGGACAGCCTCGCCCACCAGCCTCGCCCCAATCGCACTGATAAGGGGTTGTGCCCCCAGTACCTGAATGCACTGCCGCACCGCGCACCGCGCACCGCGTCGCCGTGGCAACGGGCGACGGCTGCTGGCGGCGCGCTCCGACCGAGCAATTCGATTGTACGTTTGAGAAACGCGCCGGAGCGCGGGGGGGAACTTAGTGCTATTTTCCTGTGACGCTGTGCGAGAGAGACAGATAGACTACCAGATGCTGTAGTGCCAACTTGTAACACGAAATCCTACATTCAGGGCTACCAACTGTTGGGAATACAACAGCGAAAAACTTTGATCGGGAGGTGAGCGTCGAACCCGAGTCCCTCAGCACCGGCCGATGCCTTAGCCCACGCGACCACCGCAACCGTGTGAGAGACTCCGGCTCGGTCGGGGTGTAGATCTGGCGCAGCACTGACAGGTGGCAGCACTGTGTCCGGCAGGCGCGTTTTGCCCGCAGAGGTTGGCCCTACAGCATCTGGTAGGCATCTATCTATCTATCTCTCTCTCACTCAGCGTCGCCGGGCGCTCCGTAAGAGTTCCCCCCCGCGCGCCGGAGCCTCCGCCTCGCGAGGCCGCGGAAATGAATTGGAAAAAACAGAAACGCAGGGTGGGAAACAAGGGCAAAAATTGTAATTGTGACTAGGAGCGGAGAATAAATAGATTTGGTGTCCGGGAGGAAGGCAGGGCGAAGGGCGGCCAGAGGAAACACCTCCGTTGATTCTTCTTTAATTAGAAATCACAGGCGGCCTGGTCGAGGCTCTGCCCTGCCGGCCGGCAACGGGGCGGTGGGGCTTCGTTGTCCACCAAAAAAAAACAAAAAAAAAAAAAAAAAAAACCGAGGAGCTCGGCCTGGACGCGGCAAAACGGACTCGGTGACCTAGCCGAGGTGAGAATGAGGAGCCTGTCCAGTCCGCGCCTTCCTCCCTGACAACTAGATTGACCGAAACTCATCGGGCCTGAACGCCACCTCACACAGACGCGCAGCGCGCCGCCCCCGCCGCCCCCGCCGCCCTCCTATCCCCACGCACGCACACACAGAGGGCGCGGGAATGTTACACAAGGCGCCGGCCAAGCAGCCAGGGAAGCTTTTAGGACAAATTGGAAGGGGGACGACAAGAGACATTGTGATGATTTCAGGGAAGGGGAGGGCGGAAAGAGATCCTGTCATCGCGACCACCTACACGGCGGGAATATGCGGGGCGCGGCGCGGCGGGGCGGGGCGGGGCGGGCGGGCGGGGCGGGGCGGCGCAGTCAGGGACCAATCTAGGCGGGCGTCGAAGAAGGGTGCCATTTTTCGCGCTCCTCCTCCGAGGCCCTCTAAGCTGCCCCCTGTTTGTCTGCGTCCGGCCCCTTCGGCCCGCACCCTCGCAGCGCACGCGGCAACGCGGCCGCGGTGCGGGGCGATTCACTTGGCGGCAATTCAACTCCCACCAACATTATTGCCCCGCTTTGCAAATGCGCGGCCAGGTTGGAGTTTTATTATGCGGACGGGGAGGAGGGGGGGGGGGGGGAGCGTTACTGCTCTCGGCCCGTGCAGCGTGTGGGGGGGAAAATCACCCTGATGTGTGCGTACTATCAGTCTCAAAAGTTTTGTCGCGCCGGTACTCCACGCCTAAGCGACGCTCCGAGCTGGCCTCGTGGGGCGGTCTCTCGCGCGCGGAGTACCGCCGCGTGACAAAACTTTAGAGAACGTACCGTGCGTCGGCGCGTCCACCCCCACGACTAATCCTTCACTGCTTGCTTCTGCGGTCCAGGCGTACTCTAGCCGAACCCAGTTAATCTCGTTCTCTTTGTGGGGGATTCGCGCACCGTTCCCACACGGGCCGTGGCGGGGCGGGACGGGGCGGGGCGGGGCGGGGCGGGGCGGGGCGCCGGCCCCACATGTTTGGTACGTGGCGCGGACACACCACTTCAAAGCCGCGCCAAGGCCCGGTCCAGCGCCGCCGCCTGGAGCCCGCCGGAGCGCGCTGCAGAGCGACAAGGACAGGTGGCGGCGCGGACGCAGCCGCCTGCCTGCTATCTCTGGCCGACTCACAGGGCGGGCGTATCTCAGGGCGGGCCGGACACGTCCAGCGCAAAGCAGGGCGCCACCGCCGTGGCCTTTTGAGGCGAAACTACCGCGCGGATGACATTCAGACCAGCCGGACTCGGCTGACACACAAGGACAACACCCCTCGCGTCGTCCTCGCCGGGAAAAGCGGCCGAAAACGGAGAGGCCTGGGAGGCGAGCAGAGAGGGGGCGGCGCGGACAGCCATCGGCAGTCGGTAGCCACCGGATCGCCGGCAGGGAGGCAGGGCGGCAGGGCGCGTTACTACTGGCGGGAAGTAGTTACCGCATCACATTATACGCTCGTCCGCGGAACACGCGGCGATGAACGACCGACGCGCGCATGCGCAGAACGCACGTGGCGGATGCAAAAGTGGGTCACCGCGCCGTTCATTTAAATTAGTAACCCCAGCCCGTAACGCGGCACGATAGTGGAGGCGAGAGGGCGCTGGCTGGGGCGTCCGTCGTCGCGGTCCGACCACACCGCACTCTCACGCCAAAACGTATGATAACGTCCCTGCTAATTACTTCATACCTAACCAGCAAAGGGAGCGGACGTTAGAGGGGAGGGGGAAGGGGTTCGTAATAAAGTGGCCGCGGCCAGCAGTGACACGGTCACCTAATGGAGTTTTGTGTCGGATTACGGCTTTCCCTTTGAAACGCACAGGCGCCACGGCGAGCGTGTGTGTGTGTGTGTGGGGCGGGGTGGAGGTGTGTGCGAAATGTTTATATATGCGGCGTGATGCTCAGAGGAGGCAAGCGTTCCCCACAAACTAGTTTTGGCACGGTTTCACACAGCCGCCATTCTCCCCGCCGCCGCGCGCCGCCACGCCCTCCGCGATCCAGCGAGGTGTTGTTCAGCGTGTGCGCGCCCTGGCGGTGTGTTCGGGAAGCACTCCCAGCCCCACACCGGCATGATTGTCGAGGCCAAGACGGGCAAAGCAAACCGCGCCGTCGCTTTGTTCTTGCCCGCCACTGCGGCGGCGCGCGGCGCACGCGGAAGAAGAAGAAGAAGGGCAAAAAAGGGTTGTTCTCCGTCAATTGAAGGGCTAATATTCCGCCGCAGAGGTAAACAAGGAGGGCCGTCTTCGCGGAGGGGGGTGAAAAATGAGCAGCGGCGGCGCGGCGACAAGGGCGTAATGTCCGCGGCCATCGCAGAGGAGATAGGCCCTTGTCGCCGGGCGGGAGCACCGACCGGCCCGGGCACCTCTCCTCTCCCGGGGAGTCACTTCCGCACGGAGTTTGCGAGCCGGGAAGGGAAAGAACAAGAGGATGAAATAATACACAAAAATCGCGCGACGGGAATGAGCGAGCCCCTGCGACGTTGGGGCGGTGGCACGGGGGAAGGGGGAGGGGTGGGCGGAAACAAGGCAAGCTGCCGGACGCACGGTGGGCCTCAAGACCGGTGAAGGGAGCCAACCTGTGGGCATGTTCCGGCCTCCAGAGACCTTAAATAATACTCGAATCGAGAGCAGAACCCCATCAGTCCATTCCTCGTTCATAGGGCAAATCCCTTAATAGGCCCATGGGCTCAATTCAAGCTCTATTTAACTCCTTCTGGACATCCAAAAATATCCAGAGTTTTAAACGACACACTGGTAAAACAAAGGCGTAACCTAGCGCTCTTTTTCAAGCATACTAAAGTTACGCTTGAAATCAAGCGTAAGATGCCCGTTACGCTTGATTTCAAGCATACTTCCCCTATATAAATCCATGGGGGAGTTTCGTCACTACGTTTGATTTCAAGCGTAACCTTTTCAAGCATACTTGTATGCTTGACTCAAGCATAGAGGTACGCCTTCATTTTACCAGTGCACACGATAGTCTTCTGGCTCACCGTGGGACGCGCGGGCGTTCTGGCCCGGCTGCACGGCGCAGCGCAAAGTTTGCGTGCGAGGGTAATCTGCAGCGTTATCGCAGAATGCACTCCACGCCGCCGCCGCCGCCATCTGCACCTCGACGCGGTGCTGCGCGGTGCTGCGCCGTGCTCGACGCGGTGAGGGCGGCGGGGCTGCTCGATGACAGGGCGCCTGCTGGCGGGGACCACGGCGGGGACCACGGCGGGGACCACGGCGGCAACCAGGATTCTAAACATGTGCTGAGTCCGCTCTGCAGACGGCGGTCGTAAAAGACGACATGAGGACGCCGCCAGCGATCCCAGCGATCCGCCCGTGTGCTACCGGTGGGTGGCTGGCTGGCTGGCCTGCGGTGGAGCGGGGGACGGACGGCCGCGCTCACCAATGAAGGATTTCTATTCCACCGACACCTCCCCCGGGCTGCTGGGACCGCGACGGACCACGGCGACGCACTGTTGGCCCCCCTGATGGCCGCGGTGACGCTTGCGGCCGGATTGGAATCCCAAATGCGCGAGGTCGAGGTGCGGGGAGGGCGCCGCCGGCCACCGCCAGGGCCAGGGGGTGCCACCTAAGGCTGGTGCAAATTTAAACGACCGCAGCCCCGCCACGCCCCGCCACGCCCTGTCGGCCCCACCACGGCACGCACCGGCTGCCCCGCTGCTGAGTCCGCAACACGCCCAGCAAAGCCCGTCCGTCAGCGCATCCCCTGTCTGCGTGTGAGTGAGTGTGGGTGCTCGTGTGTGATTTCGGGACTCGCCCCAAAGCTTCTCCCCCGGCCCGGCCACATCGGGGTGACGAGCGCTCAGTTTCGTTTTGCGGCGACGGGTCAAATAACGAAATGCTGCTCAAAACGCCATGCCTCTGCAGTGACGCGGCACGTCGCTGCTCCAGGTCTAGTCAGCCGGAGCGGGCCGGCTCCGGAGCGCCTGCCGCGTAGGCCAGCCACCGGCAGCCGAGCGTGGCGGGCGGGCCTAGCTGCCAGGCGCCCGCCTGCAAGCAGGTTCCTATTCGCCCCTACCCGACCCGCACGCCTCCTCTCCGATCCGCAATGCGATCCGCCTCTGCGCGCTGCGTGACTATGTCGTGCCTTTGTCGCATCGTGCGCGCGTCGCGGCGCACGCCCAGGCACGCCAGCACGCCAGCACGCGGCTTCAAAGCGCCGCCAACAAGGCCGCCAATATGCAGGACAAAGACGCGCCGACCATAACGATACACCAGCAAGGCGAAAATACAAAGCCAGTTGCCGTCGGAGAGGGAAGGGGAGCCTAGGAGGCCGACGGCGCGGCGAGGGAAACCAGCCCGGCAAGGCAGGGCAGGGCAGGGCAGGGCGCTCCCTGCAAGGTAGGCAGCCTGCCGTGTGCCCTAGGTGAGGGTCCGCAACAGGTGGGGTGGCACGGGGCGGCCTCCCCGCACCGCGCCGGGCCGCACCGACAGACGCAGGGCAGCGGACCCGGGGGCGCCAAGGTGTGGGAGGCGGCAGGTAATCCTGGGCACGTGCGCCGGCCACCACTCCCACTTAGGCCTGTCGATGCCCCACGGCGCCAACGGCGCCCACGGCCGTGCCTCCACCTTCCAGCCGGGACGCGCGTGCTCGGGAGGATTCCAGCGGACGGAGCGGCGCCCCAGCCCAGCCCAACCCAGCCAGCCAAGCCAGGCCCCGACCCGTCGCCTTTGCGCGCGACCCGGCCCGGCCCGGCCCCACCCGGCGCTGCAGGGTACGGGAGCAGCGCGATACTTTCATTTAAATTGTCCCTGTGATCTCCGCTCTCGCTGTCTCCCTCCCCTCCGGCCCGGCACCGTCCTTAGAGCGGGACGGCGACACAAAGCGAGGCGGCGCCGCACTGCCGGCACGGCGGCACGGCGGCACACGTTACCAGGAAACACTGTAAACGTCACGTTTCCTTGCCGAACGTCTCGGCGCCCTTTCGGCTACGCCCGCCCGCCCCCACCCCCACCCCCCACCCCCGCCACGCCCCTCGCTTCCCAATTGGCGCGCGGAAAGTCTTTGTCGCTAACGGCTTCACGTGTGACAAGGCGCTCTGGCGTGGCGCTCGGGCGAGGCATGCGGAGAGACACGAAACAAAACGCTGGAAATAAATATAACGACGCGGCGCCGACGCCCCCCCCCCCCCTTCCCCTTTCTTCCTTTGGCGCCTCCGCGTTGCGCCTCTGCCTTTCGCCACCTGACGACGCCCCGGCCGCGCTAAAACGAGGGGCGTAAAAAAGTGGGAGCGGCCGGCTGGCGGCGGCGGTAGTTGAACCCGCGCCAGGACACGGGGCCGCGGCGATGCGGCGCGGCTCCTGGAACGAGCCAGACGGCTCCAAAGTGGTCGCCATGGCGACGGGGATGGCGGGATGGGCTGAGTGGGGGTCGGGGAGGTCCTTCCTGTGCCACAGTGTGCCACACATCCTGTGGGGGCGCACCGGCAGGCCGCGGCAGGCAGCCCAGACCGGCCTACGGATATAATTGAAGGTAATTGCACGATGACGGCGTCTCGGCAGGCAGCGGCCACTGCCCCGCGGTGCCGCCGCCGTCCTGCTCGGTCCTGCTCCCCGCCGAGGAGAGGGGACTCATGACCCTGACAGCGACCACTCCCCCGCTGCGTGTCTACCGCAGGCATTCCTCCCTTTCGAAAAAAAAAAAAACAAACAAAAACGCGAAAGCTTTCAATCGGGGACTTTTACGTTGTCCTGTACCACCGATACGCGATAAA
Source organism: Ambrosia artemisiifolia (assembly GCA_032199755.1). Classification (NCBI taxonomy): domain Eukaryota; kingdom Viridiplantae; phylum Streptophyta; class Magnoliopsida; order Asterales; family Asteraceae; genus Ambrosia; species Ambrosia artemisiifolia. The sequence continues at coordinate 17,891 of JAQQBG010000785.1, forward strand.
TTTGCCACCGCGAAGGCCGCAGAAATAATAATAAAAAGAAACAATATTAATTCATTAGGATTTTGCCGTCGGTGTGTCCACGGCCCCGGCGCCGTGGCCGCCACCGTGGCCACCACCGTGGCTCGGTGCTCGGCCTCCCCACCACGTTGTAGCACTTTACGACCTTCTTAGTGATGATTGATGTCAGCGAATAAAACTTGGGTGTATTAGTTTTATGTGTTGTGTTGGTTTTTACTGTCGCCTGGTGCGATACAAGTCGACGCCGTCAACGCGACAGTGCCGGCCACCGACCAGCCCAGCACCACCAGCACCACGTGGCGTCGAGGCCGGCCCGGTCAACCAGGTCCTCGACCAGGCGGACAAGGCGTCCCTCACGCACGTCGCGCCGCGGTGAACTCTTGAAGGACCGAGGGCCACCAGGAACAATCATAATCCTGGTCAATTGGAGTCCGTCGCCCCCACCTCCGCGCCGTGCCCGCTGCCCGCGCACGTGAAGGGAGGAGGGGTGGCACGGCGGGGGCGGTGGGGGCGGCGGGGGCGGGCTGCCCAGGGGCTGGCTGATGAATTAATGGAGAAGGACAACTGCCGTGAGACGCGACGCGACGAGACCGTCCCGTTGACCCGCCGGTCGGGCAGGCCTCGGCCGGGCCGGGCCGGGCCTCAGGTTGGGGGCCGTCCGTCCTCCGTCCTGTCCTCACCCGGGACGAGGACGCCGACGACCCGCACGGCCCGCACGGCCCGCACGGCCCGCACCGCGCGGCAGCGCAGCCGTGTGCCGAGTGGGCTGACGCTGCGCTAGGTTGCTTGACCCCGCGCTGCCCTGCCCCTGCCTGCCCCCCACCCGCCTGCCCCCGCCTGCCCACGGCCACGTGTAATGAATCAACCTCAATTGGAGGTGCAGCCCCGCGCGAGGCGAGCCGAGGTAGCTGTGCACCGCCAACAACTCTCCAAACTTTGCACCGAGACCACGTGGAATATCCCCGCGGACCCGTGCCTCGGTACGAGGAGCACTCGCACACTGCACGCCCACTACGCACTCGTGAATGAGCGAGCACCTCGAGAGGAAGTTGCAATTCCACGATGGCAGTGCAAGCGCGTTGGCAGACGTCGCGTCACCGCGTCGCAGTTTGTGTGTGTGTGTGTGTGGGAGGGCAAGGACTGTCGGAGGTGCACGCCAACGCCCTGCCCTCCCTCCAGCACGCCCCGCCCCGCCCCGCCCGCCCTCCAGCACGCCCCACGCAGCAGGCCCAGCAGGTCTGCTCTAGGTTAATGCGATGGCTTCCAGATCGGGCCTGGTCCAATGGTCCAATGGTCCAACAGTCCAGCCATGTCCAGCGGCCGCCGGGTCTGGGACACGCAAGGCCGAGCCAGGCGAGCCAGCCGAGCCTCCCTGCCAGCCTGGACACTGTCCAGAGCCGCACTCTGCCCGATGGCGAGCAGCTCATTGACGGCGCAGGGCAGGACGAGGCACCGTCCCACGTAAAGGAGCGCAAACGAGCGTGATACAGGCGGCCGCCACTTACTCCCCAGGCCGAGTAGAGCCTCACTTTGAGCCGACACGTCACGGCGTCACGGCAGGCATGCGGGCGAGGGAGAGAGACGCGCCGGGCCCGCCGGGTAGGTGAGGGCGCGCTCTCTCGCCGTGCCGCGCCGTGCCGCGCCGAGACGGCCAGCTCCTCGCCTCCTCCCCGCCACCATCACCGTCCTGCTGCCGCGCTGCCACCGGAGAAGGAGATGCGGGCACGGCAGAGAGAGAGAGAGAAGGATATGCGTGCTCTACGTGGAACAGGCGCTGGCTCACGGAAGGCAGTCTAATAAAAAAATACTTGGCGTCAATTGAGATAGTTAACCCGGTGACGTCATGCGGCGCGGCGGGCTGCCACGGTGGGCAGGGCGTGGCGGCGGCCGCGACGGTAGACTGCCCGAACTTTCGTTTCAGCGAGCACAATTGTCGGCTCGAAAAACATAAAAATTGAACGCATTGCCAAAATTGCAAAACGTAGTGGAAATTGGCCCGATTTCCGGATAAGAAATATTCTACACGCGGCGTAACGCTCCGTTCAGGTGCGATGCGCCGTGCCCTGTGCAGCACTGCACTGCACAGGCAGGCAGGCAGCGCAGGCCCACAGGATGTGCCGGGCGGCGCCATACGGGCCATGCCAGGAAGCCCTCCCCGTTCATTACCTCACTCATAAAGAGCAATGACGGCCCCGATGGCCCTCCGTCATTTTCCCTGTTTCATCCGCCCGCCGCCCGCTGCGAGCACCTCCGCGTCGACGCGCGTGGCGGTACAGTACGTCCCCGAAAAAATACCAACTTTACTTAGACAGGTAAAGCAGTCTGCCCGGCCATGGCGCCTGGTAGGTAGACTGTACCGCACGCAACCCTGCCGGCGGGACTGCCTACCCGCGCGGGCGTTTCGAGCCACCCCGCCGTGGCCGCCGTGGCCGTCAGGGGTGTCTCTTCCTCCACCATGTTGGCGACACTGCCGGCAGCACGACGAGGCTGCGCCGTCCGCCTGGAGGGCAGGCAGGCCGTCTCGCTCGCAGTCAGGAGGACGGCGCCGGGCGGGCGTGAGGGCCTCGCCGGGCCGCTCCGAGCCGCTCCGGGCGACGACAAAACTCTCCAGTGTAAACAAAACAGGAGAACGGGGGCAATTGTCGCTCAGGACGGCCCTGTCGTTGCTTTTTATCTGTCGTTGGCTCGCTAGTTTTCGCGCTTCTTTATTGAAACTCGGGGCCGCTGCCGCTCAGCCGCCGTCCCCGCGCCCGCGCCCCCGCGCCCGGTCGACAGGAGGCTAATTTGAATAAAAATCTGGACCGTTTCTGATGCGGCCCGCGTCCGCGAGGGCACTAGCGGGAGGCGCGCTTAGTGTAGGCTTAACTGGAGCGCTTCGTCGCAACGACTTCTCCAGGGTGACTCCAGGGTGGCTAGGGCCGCGGCGCCACTCCAGGAACTCTTTTGCTTTTGCCGGTTCCCATGCAGGGCCTGGCCTTAGGGCTGGCCCCCGCGCCTCGCTGGCCAACTGGTCCACACTGCCAACCTCTTGATGGATCCCACGGCATGGTGCCTGTGGCGCCCATGGTGCCCATGGCAGTGCCGCCGGGCCAGCAGGCCTTGCACAGCGGGCGGGTCGCACTGCTACCAACTGGCCAGTCTGCTAATGATGTACAATGATAGGCTTAATAAGTTGGCTGCACACACACACACGAGCGGGCCACGTGTAGTGACGTCATGTCTGCAACGTGTCCGTCGCGGCAGCGCGGCAGGCCCGCGACGTTGGAGCCTCAAGACGCCGCGAGTCGCGAGAAAAAAGCGCGGTACTGCAGCGGGATTCGTGGGTGTTTTTCCGCCTGTCGTCGACGAGACATTTTGCTTTCCCCGCGCTTGATTGGTGCCGCGGCCAGCTGCGAGGCGGAGCGGCGGAGCGGCTTTGCGTGTCTCTTTTCGTTTAGTCCCATGAGTCGCCGCGAGGCGCTGCGAGGCGCGGCCAGCACTGTAATGAGTGGCGCAGTGACCGCCCTGCCCTGCCCTGGTGGCACCCTGGGCCGCGAGGCTGCAGCGACACATGCGGGGCCATGACGCCATAGAGCGTTACCATGGAATTCGCCGCCCCGCGCGCTGCTCGCCGGTCCGACCTGCATTCCCACGACCAAAGAGAGTCGACATTCAAAGTCAATCTACGCCATGTATCGTCATCTGGCGGCTCAGAAGGACACAATCACCTGTCAAGTTTCTACTGAGAAGTGCTGCACTGTCATAATACTAAGCGTTTTTTTCAGTAGTGTACGGTAAAAATTGTTCGTAATACTAAGAATCGTTTTCGTATTATGAAGATTTTTTATTATAACATACTGAGAATGCCTCTCTATAGATTACAAACAACGCTGCACTGTTATAATACTAAGCTTTTCCATCATATTACGAAGAAAAGGCTCAGTACGACATTGACAGTGCACTTCCGCCAATTTTGAGAAAATGCGCGGTGCGTCCTTTTGGGGGGAGGGTGCGCGCCAGGCCAGCCAGGCCAAGCCAGGGCAGCAGGGACGCAGGACCGGTCACATGGGCAGGCGAGAGGGCGAGGAAGCCATGCGAAAGAGACCAGTAGTGGCGGGGCGGGGCGGGCGGCGGCTCGCAGGCAGGCGTTGGCGGGGACACTCCCGGAATTCAAATTAAACGCTAGTCATGAGCCGCCGCGGGTCGGGCTGCTCCGGGCTGTCCAATCATCAGAGGACAGCGCGGCGCCCTGGAGCCCGCCGCCCGCTCCAGCGCCGCTCCAGCGCCGCTCCAGCACCGCTCCAGCGCCGCCCCCACCCGCGTCGCAACCCGCGGAGTGAGAGCGAGGCGGACGCGCAAAGACGCCGTCCGGGGCGAGACGGCCAGGCCGCCGGCCAGCCTGGACAGCGCGGTGAACATCTTTGCCAGAATTAGCTGAAGAAACAGCGGCGCGGCCACGCGGCTTTGCCCCGCCCCGCCCCGCCCCGCCCCGCCTCGGCCCGGCCCGCCGCGCCCCCGCCCGCTGATTGCCGCGCTGCGGGCGATGACGCCCTCAACGCCGCGGCCCTAGCGAAGGGGTTGCCCGGGGCCGTTCAGCGCGGACTCGCTTCGGGAAGGTGTCGATTCGTCGCCATGACGCGAGCGCCGAGCGGGCGGGTGAATTGAGAGGCGGGGCGGGCGGCGGGCGGGGCGGCGGACGGTCCTAATTGATTTTCATTACCGGGCAGATGGACGGGTGGGGCGGGGCGGGGCGGGGCGGGGCACGTGTAGCCAGCATGCCACTGCGTCTCTGTGCCAACTCCGATCAGAGACAGTTGACCCCTCCCTTGAAAGGTGAACGCCACGGCCCACACCATCCATAACAATCTGCTGATGCACTCCACTTGAGCTGACGGCCACCTCCCCCTCCCTCTCAACTTCCCACCGTTTTAAAAGGAATGTGCGCCCCGGCTCGCGCGGCTAGGGGATGTTCAGTTAGGGGGAAGAAAATGTGAGTAAGCCGCACCGCCCCTGAAAACAGTGGTGGTGGCCAGCTACTCGCGGCTCCAACCTAACTGGCCGGTGCCCTTCCCCGCCTCGCCCAACAGTCGCTGGCCCACGCCCATGAATCCTCGCTCCCTTGCGATTCATCTTCCACCTCGCCAAGGGCCTTTGAATAACTTGAGTGTGTCGAAGCCGGGCCGGGGCGGGCAGGCGGGGCCCTGCCCTACCCGCGTACGTCGACCACGAATTAATATCGAATTCATTTGAGGACCGGGCCGCACTGGCGTACTCCTCTGGCGTACTGGCACCACTCCAATTACTACCAATTGCCGGCGGTTAACCTGCGGTGCCTGTCTGCATGGGCCGCCATGGGCCGACGGCATGCATGCACTATGTGCAGCTGACAGCGCCGCCACGCCCCGCCACTTGCATGTTGCGCCCATGGCAGCCTGTGGCAGCCCGCGGCAGCCCGGCGCAGCCCATGGCGGCCGTCGTCTCCATGGCGCGCTTTTTATGAAGCTGCGGGCAATGTTTGTCATCTGGTCAATGGTCCTGATTAACCTCCATGAGCCCGGCCAGGCCCCGGCAGAGGCAGCCGCCCTGGGTCAGCGCGAGCCGCGGCCGGCTAGCGCTGCGAATGCGACGCGACGGGCTGTACTGGCCGAGTGCCGCCGGCCAGGCAGCCCGCCGATACCAACGGCTCACTCGTTTCAATACAACGCCTAATAATTTGGTTTTGCAGATTCGCAATGCAAGGCGCAGACCCTTCTAAACGCATTGTGCCGCGGTGCTAGTGAAATCGAAAGCTCTAACTCAACTTAGGTTCGGTGACATTTTTTCAAGTTTAATTTACGCTCCTACATGGTGCCCCGCGTGTGAAAATCAAAAGCCACCCTGTTCGCCAAAAGTAAAGGACGCCACGCATCACACCAGAGTCAAGACGTTCATCACATCGTTGGGCGTTGCCTGAACCCAGGCTCTCGCCAGCGCTAGTCGACTCACTCAAAGGGGCACCGTCGGTTAACCTCAGCACGATCCATAATAACTGTGCTACCGATCCACACACACAGCGCCACGACAAGCCCGACGAGGGGCGCGGGAGGGAAAGGGGGGGGGGGGGCGAGCCGGGCTGCCTCAGAGGGACCTTGGAGGAGATCAGACAGGCGTCCCAAGCCTCGGGACGTTCACCAAAATTAAAGAGGTCAAGGAACATGACAAGCCGCACCCGTTGTTGCCCCTGGCCGCACCGCGCCTCTGGATCGGCATTCACTGATAATTTGCTAATTTACTAATCATCCGCTTCCACTTGCATTGACTTTTGTCAAGCCTCAAGTCACTTCACCAGGGAACGCAAAAGGTACTTCATAAGGATACACCCAAGGTGCTCTCTTTCTAAATGCCTTCAATTCAGACCAAAAGTGCAATGATTAGCAATGAATGAAACCAATGATCCCTCTCGTGCAAAGATGTGTCTGATACAGAACAGCGTCTCACACCTGTAGCATCTGCATAGAGCAGAATGTGCTCTGGCCACACAAATTTGCTAAGCTAACGTAAAAGACGTATTTGCTATTCAGATACCTTGAGCTTGCTTAACAAAGTATTACCAGGCTCAGAGGACAAGCAAGGTGCTTGCTGCCCACACATGACGCAATACATAACGGAAATTTAAACACATTGCCGATAAGAGCGCCTGGCCTGGGCTTTGATTTAGTTCATTCATTCATTCATTATTTCACCCCCAAATTAAAATAAATATTTCGTTTAGTGCCTGAACATGAACTGACATATACATCTCAGTTACACGCCAAATTTCTTAAATATTAGTTCACTTGAACTGCTCCTACTCAGCTCCTACTAATCTAAGTCAGATGCACTTACCAAAATCACAGAAGCACTGCTGCCACCAAGAAATTTGTGGAGACTGCTCCTTTCCATGGGATCCAGTAAATGAAGTATTGAAGCAAAGTGACTTCTCAGTAGCCTAGCCTACAGCACCGTGTGCGTGTAGCGAGATAGCACGTTCTTAATGTCTTTTCACGGCACAAAACTGTTTCACAGCAACTAGATTGTCAAAAAAAAAGAATCACTTCCCGCACATGAACTACACAACAGCAGTCATCACAGCACAACAAACAGAAAAAGAAAACTTAGATCCGAACGCGAAGAAGTTAAAGCGGCCATATTGGACTACTCACTGGCAGTATAAGAGTCAACAGGTGAACAAACAATTTCTCGGAAGGGCCAACCTAACCAACCCTTGCGAAGCTAACGGCTTATTTGAATGTGGAGCAGCCATAAAATGGCTCTACTGGAAATTTTCCATGCACTAATCTTTTCCATCCAATAGAGGTTTTTCCGTAACCATCTAATTTCTTCAGCCACTAGACTACTAATGCCCTCCCCACTAGTGGAAGAATGGCAGCACTGGTGACTGCAAATAAGAATCTAATCTGCATATAGGCTGATATTTCAATCTTGCGTATCGGCCACGCGTCAGTGTGGTTGTCAAGAACAATAGACATACGAGGACTGTTCACTCCCCACCTCGCCTCGCCCGAAACGAACTGCCAAAACCGTCCCACGATTCGGGCCGAGAGAGGTTCCCTCCTGGCGAGGTAGGCAACCCGGATTCGGCCTTTCGGGTCATTAACTTGACTCGAAGAGCTTGATGTATTAAACCAAAATGATCGGAAATACAATTTTGGATTTAAGTTGCCCTGTGCTCGACAAGGAAATGTTTAGCCGTTTAAGATTTACTCCCACCTCAAAACTCGTAATTACAGACTTACTTAGTTCGTAAACGGCACACTTTAGGAGAATTTTGTATGGAATGAGCTAGCTCAGAAATCAGATTTTAAATCAAAGTTGTTTTATGCATATTGCTGGTATTTCCAGCCGTTTAGGAGATCCAGGCCCCCTTGTCTCCCATAAGAAAGCACGGAGAAGTGGTGCCGAGAGAGGTTCCCTCCTGGGAGGTAGGCTTCCCGCTGCTTCCCGCGCTCAGAATCGTGGGACGGTTTTGGCAGTTCGTTTTGAGGCGGCAGTGAACAGTCCTCGTATATCTATTGTTCTTGTGGTTGTTGACAAACTTTATGTCGGTAAACACAAGTCTTCTCTGTGCGACCATGACCATGAGATGCTGGATCATAAATGATCGTATGCCGTTTCAGGCCCGCTCAGGAGAAGCTCGCCAATGCGTAACCTCTCAAAAGCGTCCTTACTTAGGGTGACACCTTATCCGTTGGAGCGAGGAATTAACCTGCAGCCTCCACCCGCGATGAGAGCCCCGTTATTTTAAGGGTCCCACCGCGAGCCGGTCCAGTGGCAGCCTGCTTCGCCCCGGTATCTCGGGAGCACGCGGTAGAGTCTTCTTTGATTCTCATGCCCACTTCGTGTGGCGTCTTCGACACCGCTTGGGTATGATGTCTCGTATAGGTATTTTGCCCCTCGACGCCCAAAGAATAAACCGACAAAACCGAATGCAGATTGAAGATAATTGACGGCGCCGTTTCTCGCACCTAGAGCGATTGAGGTTAGGTCAGAGCTCGCAGCCGGTCGCGATGAAGCCTGACGCTGCTTGTGTCGTGTCGTGTGGTGTTGTATCGTGTCGGCTCAATGTGGGTCCTGATTGGTGCGCCGCGACGCTTCTTCATGCCCACATGCACTGCAGTCACCCGGATCGTCTCGTGAGATGGCTGCGGCCGCGGGGCACGGCCAGGCACGGCCGCGGGTGCGGGTACGCCGAGGAGGACGCCCTGTGCGAACATCTGGACGGCACCTGCGAGCTGGCACTGGCGCCACAACGAAAAGTAAGTCCAAAAAAAATAGGACGAAAGGGATAAGAAGGGAACGGTGCTATCGTGAAAACGAGCTCAATTCTGGGACACCTGGCAGAGCAGCACTCTTCTGGCTGCGCCTGGCAGGGTGCTGCTGCTTCGAGGCGCGCGTTAAAAATAATGGGGAATAAGAAGGGCGCGGTAGGGTTGCCAACAGGCGGGGCCCGTGTACGGGTGCCACCCTGGCGCCCTGGCGCTGCAGCCCCACCTTGGGCGGTGTGCTGTGCGCTGGCGGCTGGCGCTCATGGGATGCCGGGCCGGGCCGGGGATTGCTCGCGGTAATGGGGACAATTCACTCAGGAGTGCGGGGGCGGGATGGAGGAAGCTGCCTGGCCGCGCACCTCGACCAGGCCGTGTGCGGCGGGGTTGCGGGGGCCGTCCCAGCAGCGGTGTTGCGCCCCACTGCCACCGCGATGGCTGGCGATAGCGCCCCGCAGCGTTGCGGCACAAATGTTTTGGCCCGATCGGTGGCGGTGGCGGTGTCTGCGGGCGCCTCGTAGGTGGCGGCTCACATCTGTTGGCTGCCTCTGACGCGCTGGTGCCGCCCCGCCCCGCCCCGCGACGGTCGCTGTCCAGGAGAGGGCCGGCCGCGCAACTTCACAACTTTCCTGCGGCTGCCCAGAAGTTGGACATCCTCACAATGGGCGTGGGATGAGCCCCCGGCGGCCCTGCCGGCAGCCCCGCAGGCAGCCCCTGATGGTGGGCCCACTTGTTACCTTCAGCGAACACGTATCCAGCCTCCCCTGTCCCTCGGCACCCTCTATCCAGTTCCCAATCCCCATTGTGTACACTGCCGCGCAATCATTTCCAGCTTTTCCGAGTTTTAAACAAATTCCCGCCGTTTATTCAGCGAGCTTAGCGGTTCCTGGGCGTTGAATCGACTTGAATCTCCCGCGCGCCCCGCCTGGAACTACTTGGTCCGCGGGGCCGGCTCGCGGCCAGCCCGGCCCAGCCTGGCCCAGCCTGGCCCAGCCCGAAAGGGACGGGATTCGTCTCTAACTCCTTATCGAACCCGAATCCGCGGGCCGCGCCGTCGCGCCGTGTCCCGCCGCTGTTCCGCCCGGATCCCCATTGACTTGGAAGCGGCGCTCGCCCGTTCGCTCGCCACGCCGCCCTGGCGCCACTCAGAGGTATTATAAAACGTTTACATTTCATTAAAAGTTTCGTCCGTGTCGCATTAAGATTCCAGGCCCACGGTTACTTGTTCGGGAACGGAATGGACCTCCATATTAATGAAATCACAAGGTTGCAGTGTTCCCAACTCACCGCAGTCCGCGCCGGGTGAGTCTGCGGGGAGCGGGCTGGAGCGGGCTGGGGAGGGCTGCGGGCGGGCTGGAGCGAGCTGGAGCGGGTCCGGAAGGACGAAACCTAAAATACACCAGCGCGCCTGGAGCCTGGAGCTCTCTTGGACTATTTCCAAACATGGCGGAGCGGTGATAAAACGGAGACCTCTAGGTGGTCCGCGGAAAGAGATTACCGCTGCCTGGCCTCCGCAGCCTCAGAGGGGAGCATGGTGGAGCATGGCTCGGCGTCATTCCGTCGTGGCGGCGCGTAGCACTGCGTGGGGCGGCGGGGGCGGCGGGGGCGTCGGGGGCAGGGCCTAGGATTGAAACTCTTGGCATCACGGCCATGTCAGTAGCCATAAGGACGACCTCAAAGTAGTGCTGCAGGCCTGCTTACATCATGTTCAGGACGAGCGCGCTAAAACAACCGCGAGGATTTTGAAAGCTTCCATTACAATCTAGGGGGAAAATGTTAGTCGGGGCTCGCGGCTTGAAACGGACGGCGTTCTTGAAAGTGAGCAGGACTTTTTAAAAACTCAAAGGTCCTGAGAAATGTGCGAGTGTGAGCATTATCCTGTGCCCTCACTGCGATGGCCTTGGAGTAGCACGCGACTGCGGCGTCGGTGCTGCCAGTGCTGCCAGTGCGGCTGCCGGGCTGCACGGTCATGATATATTTGGCCTGTAATTAGTGTCCGCCCCCCGACGCCCGACGCCATCAAGAAGGCCAGAATGAAAAGAGAACAAAAAGGCTGGGACCAGGAACAGGCGAGCCTGGCCAGCCTGGCTGGCGCGGGAAGCCCCTGATGAAATGTATTGTATCCGCGGTTTCGAAAGGTCGCGTGAGCAGTAATCAACCGAAATTAGCAAAGTTGCTTGTCGTGTTCCTGAGAATATTTTTTCTCGCCCCGCCCCGCACGGGTTGCGGGCTGCGGCGCCAAAAGGTGAAAGCCGTGGCGGGCACGCGGTGCGACGCCGCGGTCTGGGCCGGCCAGGTTTTGCCTGCTCACTTTTTGACCGACGCCGACAGGCGATGTGATAGATGAGCTGTTTACCGAGGCAGCAACAACAAGAGCCTCCCCGCGCTGGCCACGATGGCGGCCTCCCTGGCCGCGCGGGAGATCGTCCTCGCCGTCCGTGTCCCGGTGGGACCGTGGCGCCGCACCGCCCTCCCGCGCCGCCTCCTTTGCCGCGTCTTTTTCAACTTGACCCTTTCCCTGGTGTCGGTGGCGCCATGTCCGTCCCCGCGTCCCTGGGGGCAGCCGCGCCACCTTGAGCCGCGCGGCCAAGAGCGCGGGCGAGGCAAGGGCGGTCGCTTTACAGGGCGGGGTGCGCGGCAAAGTGTTCCCCGGCAACCCTCTCGGCCCTCCCTGCCTGCCGCGCCGTCACCTGCAGCCCAGTGCGTGCGGCGTGCGGCGCGTCCCGCGGGATCGGACGGCCTTTGGCGCCGGCCTCGTTACGAGCCGCCGGCACCGGACGCGCCGGAACAAGTTGCGGACGACACGAGGCTAGGGCGGTCTAGGTCCCGGGGGACGCGCAGCAGCGCAGCACTCAGCGGGGTGGACGCCGGGCGGGGCGCAGGTAGGGCGGGGCGGGGCAGCGCGCGGAGGAGGGCAGCGGCGAGTTTGCCAAGAAAGAAATGTTTGCAGGGTCGCGCGCGTTGCTTTCGCGCC